>JAUZND010055486.1:0-18852 GCA_034780555.1 Coelogynopora nodosa
AAAAAACAAATCGCATTTCTAGGTAGATAAAGTTTATGTAATATACATTTGCTTACACTTATCATATCTAATAATATGTCATAATTGTGTAAGATAATATAATCTAAATTTTCAAGACCAAAATAAATTTACTGACTTTCACATGAAATTACAGACTTTTACTGACTTTTCAAGACCAAAATAAATTTACTGACTTTTACTGACCGCGGGCACCATGTATTATAATAGACTTCTATTACGATCCATTTTCTCCCACGTGCTCGTCTACAAGCTGGAGATTACACTGGACACAACAACCAATCAAGACGTCCAGTGCAAAAAAAGAGCACAACCCAATCCCTCACCCGGCCCGACCCTTCCAGGACACCCACACTTCCTTTCCAAAATCCACATTTTCACACGCGAGCCCGGATGTTCGCCCTTCCTTCCCAACATATAATACCAAAATGCAGGCCCTACAACTCTCAATAACCGGATCTGCTCATATGTCAAAAACGTATTTACATTAAACAGATCCATTCAATGTAACTATTGCCACACATGGCTTCACCAAAAGTGCACAAATACCAATGCACACACATACAATCGAACAATATTGTGTTGCTATATTTGTACTGCCACCCCACCCTTCCATATTCACACATACCCTTCCTTTGAGCATTCTTTGTCACACCATATCACCCCACTCATATTACTAAATATCCATCTACCCAACTCACAAAAACACTCCATCCCCAGCACCCCCTTCATGCAACCTCCCATCACAAAACCACACACAAATTCCATCACTCCAATTATGAAAATTAATACATCCAAACATTCTACACTCTACATGTTCCAATTCAATATAAACTGCAGCATACTCAACTCCAACGACTAAATTAACCACCTGCTCATATCAACAACCATAAAATTCACATCGCATGTACATATATAGGAAACAAAACTACAACCACACTCTTTGCCCCTCTAATTTTTCCAAACTACACGTTATAACATTTAGACAAGATCGCAAGACCGAGAAAGAGGGCGGTCTTATCACATTCTCTAAACCCCCGGGTGTGGGGCCCCATCACACTAATTCTCATTAAAAAAGGTGCAGCAATAATAAAGTTATAATAAAATAAAACATCGCTTACTGTTGACAGAAAAAGTGTAATATGCTGGCATAGATCATTTAAATTTGAAAGCAACCTGCTTAAAACCCTATGAGTGTTTGTTAAAACCCTTAAGATAAACATTAAAACATCGAAATATTTGTTCATCAATATGCATAATTCCGACTTTGTAACTATTAATTCCAACTTTTGTAGACTACCAACAAAGAGAAGAACAAACAAACAGCACTCACCGGCTCTATCCTGTTTCAGCGTGTCCCACACATTGCAGTTGAAGTCATCATAGCCGCCCAACAGTAGCCGGCCACTCTTGCTAAAGGCCACACTGGTGATGCCGCAGATGATGTTGTCGTGCGAGTACATCCCGGTCTCCTGGTCAGCCCGGATGTCGAACAGTCGGCAGGTGGCATCGTCGGAGCCGGTGGCAAAGGCGAACCCGCTGGGGAAGAAGGTGATCGCGTTGATGTCCGATTCGTGGCCGGGGAAGGTCTGCTTGCACTGCCCGTCACGGATGTCCCAAAGCTGAGAAGGGGGAGTGAAATTGAGATGGTCGAACACTCAACTTTACCGAATGATCCTTTCATGTTAAATATGTGTAACAGAGATGATTAACTGTAGTTTGGGTAGATAGGCTATGTGTTCTTTATACATACAAATATTTATTAGATAATGTTCACTACAACAGAATACTAGGCTTGTTGAATATATAAATATAGTAATTATAACCGGTATTTCATTTTTATAAATAAAAATAGTAAGCAACTAAATAGTAATCAACTAAATAGAATTTGCCAAACATTTTCATAATGTGGCTTATTTAATATATAGCCTATGAAAAATACGTTAAAAAAGTTTAGTCAAAATTGATGAAATAATAATATATTTCCTAATTAAAATATAATAAATATACACTATTAAAAAACCATTAATAATAGCTTTTCGTCCTTTACCCAATATAATAGACACCATAATTCTTTCTAGTCCGAAAATAACAATACGCGAAAAAATTTGGTGTAGTCATCCTGGTCATAAATTCCCAATAAAACCCATTATACAAAAACAAGAGGTTCATACTGTTGTTAAAATGTTTATATAGAGGTAATTAAAGAACAACTTAACCACCGACCTGATTTAATATAACTAGTATTGAACATAATATTAAACATACAGACAAAACATTATAGATGATTATAATGTTGTACTACATTTAGCCAGAGACACATAAAGTGAAAATAAATAAATATAAAAGAGATACAAATAGATATTAACGTCAACATTTTAGAAGCCTCTAATTGGAGCATTTTATATAATAATTTCCCAGAATTTCATTACATCGCCTGATACAACACCATAAATCTAAATGATCTTAATATTGGGACGCTGTCTAATTTTTACTAGATATATTAACTCATTACTTAAATACTTTAATTAAAAGGATCAATTGTAAAGTGTACATTAAGAAGTATGTTTTTATTACTTTGTTATTAAATTATTATATTGTTATTGATAAGTGCATTTTTCAAGAAATAAATTTCACAGATATTACATACACTTCAAATAATTTTTTTTAAAAGCAGCTATATGTAAATTAAAATAGATAGCCTATCTATCTTAACTCTATTATTCTTCAATATCTATAATATAGTTATTATAATATGCACAGAACATTTATTAAATTAATTATATTTTTAACTAATGGTCAGATCTGTCATGCAATGACATTAAGCGGAAATGAATCATAACATATTTCACGTATTATTCATACGGTCATTAGAACATTTCATGGTTACTAAAATTTATAAAAAGGTAGTTACGCTTCTTGTCCAATCTGCAAAACAAAAATTACTAAGTAGAAAGTATGAATGTAGAAAACGATTAATCTATTTAAATTTTAAGTTAGGGGTTTAAGTCGGCCGTGCAATATTAGAATAGCATAGGTATCTTAAAATTTTGATTAAACTATTATATGTATCAGTATCAATAGTTAAGAATATTTTTCTGCACAAAAAATCTCTATTACTGATTTTCCATTTCGGATTTAGAAGACCTTCATAAAATTCCACCGGTTTCAATTGCCATACTTATATCTAGATCTGATTATAGAGTGTAAGATTAATTAGCATTTTAAACAAATTTATCATCTATATCAAAAGTATATCTACAATTTATAATTTTGTTACAAAAATTCTGATAAAAAAATATTTTAAATAATGTTTATTTAGGTTAAACTGTTGATATTGTAAATATATGTTTTCTGTAATAACTTATATTATATAATATAATATTATCATTGCGAATATTTTTGTAAATATTAGATTACAAACATTAAATACGGAAGTAAAATAGTCCAGACAATATTAAAATACATAAATGTATAAAGTAACAAATAGTATCAAAAATAACAATAAAGTTAAATTTAACTCAAAGCACATCATAGTATGAACTATATTTGTATCGCTTTTACTGATATTTAATTTAGAGTATGAAAAGAGAATCTTGTTCAGAACCGATATAATATTTATAATAATTATTAAAACCATATTGTTAGAATGGGAAAATATAAAGAAGAAAGGGTTGCATGTTGTCAGAGTACAACGTTCCTATGGTAACACAATCAATAATAAAAACTTTTATTTGATATGTCAACTGAGCAAGATTTCAGAATCCTTGAGAGTACAAGTTACTGTTAACAACGTAACAATAGAAAACAGTACATAACTTTAGAGAGAACATTATAACTATTTATAATTCATGATTGATAAGACAAACAGTAAAAAACGGAAAGACACGCGTTTATCAACTTTTCTTCTTTTACCATGTGTTGTTAGGTAATTTGTGTCATGAAAACACGAATGTAATCATCAGCATGCGTCGTCAAAGAAACTCTTAACGAAGGGTCAAGGTTTGACTGCCCAATCAATTTCTTCTAATAGAGAATACCGTGCTACAAACTAAATGTTGCGTGCTGACAATACAGTAAAGTAAAAAATAAGATTGCAAGTTCAGAAGCATAACTAAGAATCGATACATGAACGACAGAGGGGAGCGAGAAAGAGAAGCAGAGAAGGGAGAAACTATCTTGATTACCTTACAAACAAGTTGGCGAAAAAGACAGGCATATACATTTGACAAGCGCAGATTCCAGGGTAGAGAGAGAGAAAGATAGAGAGAAAACGAAAGCCTCTTTCAGACATCTGTTGGATGGCATTATTAGGCAGAAATATTCACCAGAAGCGGGGGACAATAAGAGTAAAGGGAGGGAGATCTGAGCATAGCGGTTGGTTGGACAATTTGGTGGTACAAGAAAAGATAGAATTTGGCAAGCCACGTATAGAAACTAAAGACAAACTAAAATGTTGCCAGCCGTTTAGCCATCGCGGAGAGAAAGGTAAGTGTGGATGGTGATAGAGATAGACGATAGAGACATTGGAAACCCTCGTATTGCTTTTCTTAAGATCAATAATAATGCGGCAAGCTGTAGAATATGAAAAAGTCAGCGATTTTCGCCCGATTATAAATAAAACTAAATATATTAATAATATATTAAAGAGATGCACGTGACACATAATATACAGGATGCAAAGTAAATATGGTAAGTTGGATAGAGTCTAACTAAATTTTTTAATACTTGGCGGCAAGATTAAAGATATTAATAATTTCTATTATAAATGATTATTTCAAGTACATCATAATGGTGCTAAACTGAATATATATATATATCTAAGAATATTATAAGTAATCAGTATCTAGCTCAGACAATCCACATCTGAAACAGTATTATTCACTGAGACACGGGTCTTATCTGTATATTACTATGATGTAAACCAAGAATGTGAGAAATTAAGCACAACTTATTGAACCCACATTGAAAGTATGAGCCAGACGTCCGGAGGTTAAATAGAACATAATATTGTACACAACTATGATAATACTAATAAATTACAAGAGAGAATATCGACCAACCTTGGCAGAGGCGTCACAGGCACCAGATACAAAGGTCCTAAAATCTGGCGCTAAGCTCAGACTCATGACATCTCCAGTATGGCCAGTAAAAGATGTAACTAGCTGCCCGGTTTCTATATCCCATAGACCACTGAAAATTAAGCACATATAGATTATGTTATTTAATAAACGGTATTGTACCTAAATCGACATTTAGAATTTGACCTATCGATTTAGATACGACATAGTTGTAACATGGGACAGCATTATAGAACGGAACATTTCCAAGTTATAGGTCTACATTTAAAAATAACATATCAATGTCACAGAAGGGTAAAACATAATTTTATGTAAAGCATAATTTAGACTATCAAAAACACAGAAACAAAACTAACCATAGATAATATAGATATATAATATAGGTAATATATTACTAGATAGACGTATATTGTATTTAGTAATTTAATTGAAAGGCAAATTTTAAAAATATAGTGGTATATAAATAGATTTAACGGGAATTCAAGAGATAGTCACAACAGTTAAACTGATGGTACAATCGAATTTGTATCACACACTACAAGTAGTTGGCAGTAATTGGAGAACTCTATACGCTACTATGTTAATATGAAAACCATGTTGCCTATATTGGGGTGAAGTATGCCCATCCAGTGTATAATATAACCTATACATATCTATGAAATAAACAGAATAAACTTGACAATCATTCGTCTACCTGGTTTTAGTGAATTAATATTGATCTACAAAAATACAAAACAATACACATTAGAATCAAGTCCAAAGGCGAATCCAAATTTTATTGAAAGGAGGTGGGGGGAAAACCTGTTTAATTTTATGAGCCAGAATTAATAATAAAAATACATAAACAAAAATAACACAGAATTGTAATATTTTTCATTCACACCATTTCATATATTTTTACAAGCAGATTATCCTTTACTATTGATTTTTTATAACAATCATTCCATTATAATTCAACAAGACAAAATGGGTCAGGGTCATAGATTTTTTAAATATGCATATAGTTTAACTATATGCAAAAACCTTCTATAAATTTCTGTTTCTTTCTTATTATAAGTATTTAAAAATGTAATTTTTCAAATTTACGATGAAATAAAAAAATTTTGTTTGAGCTTAATATATTTTTCTTATTAAGTAAAAAGTGATCAAGAATTATATGGTTTGAATGAATACTATGACGAGAACTTATTTGATAAACATAATAATTTTTTTGCATACCAAGTTACAAACTATATTTGATCAAAGTTGGACCCGACCTTAATTTTAGCCATTATGCTTCTCTGGTAAAATCAAACATCCTATAATCTATATGGTAAATTAACCTTAGTTGGGTCTATCACCAACAGTAACTAGCTTAAACTCATTGCAATAAATGATAAAGTTACACAAGTTAAGGAATGTTAAATTTTTCAAATATTTTCATCAAATCGGGAAAAAACTATTAAAATTATGTATATTTATTTAATTATTATGTATCAATATGCATTTGAAAAAGTTACACAATGTGAATTGTAATGAAAAAAATGAAGAATATTTTTTTATAACAAAACACATATGAAAAAGTATAATACAACTTATATAATAAAGTTGATTTTGATCATCATTATGAATAACTGAATTATCCATAATTAAATCCAGCAAACATGTGTTAGATATAATTAACTACCATTACATCGGTCCCTGGTGCAAGTTGTCCCATAGGTCACAATGTTTGTATTATCTACTCTGCATTGATTGATGTGGACTCATTTCCAATAAGGCACAATGTTTGTATTATCTACTCTACATTTATGTGACTCATTTCCCATAAGGCACAATGTTTGTATTATCTACTATGCATTGATTGATGTGGACTCATTTCCCATAAGGCACAATGTTTATATTATCTACTCTACATTGATGTGGACTCATTTCCAATAAGTCACAATGTGACATTTTATTAATTATTATATACTATATACAGAGCTGTACATACAGTATATCTTTATACAATTTTGTTATCCAAGTAAATATTATTTACTTGGTTGCATTATATAAATTACAAAATAATTGTACTAAATTTTACAAAATATTATTTTATGGTTTGTTTTAAACATTTAGATACAAAATTATGTTTGTTGAATATCTAATTAAAATTTAAATAACATTATAATAATTATTTAAATATTCCCTCAATTTTTAATTTGTAATTAGTGACTATCCAAGTTAAAATTTTCGATAAAAAACATACATGCTCAACAATAAATCAATTATGTGAGGCCGAATAATATAAATTATTTATATCAATATAACACACTACTAAATTAAAATGGATACTTTCTATTAAATCCTCAATATAATCATAAAACAAATAAAAAAGATGAACCAGAAATTATCAAAGCGACTGTCAAATAAGAAACAAAAAATTATAATAATATCAGGATGATTTAAAGGAAAAACCTATCATCAGACAACATTTATTTATGTTTTTTCAGTTACTAATGATTCAATAAACTTCATTATTTTTTACTTTATAGTATTAGGATATGTAAATTATACACATTTAAATGCATATTGATAAAGAAAAAATTCTTCATTTTTAAGTTAGGTAGTGAAATGTGTAAATTACCATGATGTTTGATACCTTTAAACCCACATAATTCAATTAATAAGTGTTCACATGACCTCATTTATTTCAATTGTATTAAAACTCACATTATGTAACTTTTTCAAATGCATATATGATACACACAATATTTTCCATTTTTTAGTTATAAGACAGAATGTGCAATTTTAATACATCAACGATTTAACGAAAATATGATGTGAAACATAAATATTTTAAAACTTATTATTGTTGGTGATAGACCGAACTAAGGACAATATAAATTATCAATTATAGGACGATTGATTTTACCAGAGAAGCATAATGGCCTTTGGTCAAATATAGTGGTAACCTGGTATGCAAAAAGTTCGTAATAATGATAAAATACTTTGTCGACATAATAATTATTCAAACCATATAATGCTTGATAACTTTTTACTTACCAAGAAAAATATAAGTTAATACAAAAATAAAATATTTAACCGCAAATCTGGAAAAATTAGATTTTAGATACTTATAATATATTCTTTCTGATATGTAATAAGTAAGAAATAACAGCAGTTTATGGAAGGTTCTTGCCTATAAGTCAAAATATGCAAAATAATTACTTATTATTTACCAAAATAAAATTATGAAACCATATAAAGTTAATTTTAGGCTATTGTTTGAGAATACGAAAATGTTGGCTCCCTACCCCGTCTTTGGAGAGCCATAATTTTTGAATAAAGCAAGTTAGAGCACTTAAATTAGGATTTGACCAAATAACATTATAAGTTTTAAAATATATTAATATAAAAAATGTATGACCATGACCCACAAAATATTATAAAAATTTATTGAATTATAATGGAATGACCCCTTTCCTTCGTGAAAATAGATAAAAGAATATAAAAATGACAAACCATGAATAGTTTTGAACACAATATAAAATATATTAATACACTCAAAGTCTCTCTAACATTTAAATAAAAACTTTAAAGCAACCAAATTTTAATTTTTTTCCTGAGTTCAGGCATGTATGACAACATAGAACCCCATTTTTATAATTTACTAAACGGATGGTAACAGTTGATAAGTTTACTATTATAAATGTTGAAACAAAGTGATAAATATTGATATACATAAATACATTAACTAAACAGTTAACAACTCAACCACTATTACAATTGCGATACCATACATGACTTTAATATACTTGTACGAATATAGGCAATAACAAATACAAGCATAAAATACTATATCTTAACGAAAAACAGTTTACGAATAATGGTTTACGAAATATCTTAACGAAAAATCATACACGCATATAAAGTTGAATTACTAAATCGATATATTTGACTTTTTAATTAGTCAAAATGTGATACTAATTGTGATACACTAATGTTTTGAACGGTGATTCTATTAAAAATCATATTCACTTCTGTTTCCCATAGGAAAGCAGTACCTATATAAAGTGTCTGTGCTCTCACCAAGTAACATCACCAGAACTAGTAACAATTTGGTTGTCATCAATGAATCGACAACAGGAGAGGTAACCGGTGTGTCCGGGCAGTTCCCTGCTCACCCGAACATTACCCTCCCTGGTCTTGAGGCTGTAGATGGAGCAGATGTTGTCCAGACCACCACAGGCCACAAAGTTGCCCGAGGGCGCGTAGGCACAGGTCATCACCCAACTACTTCGTAGTGGGATTGCGTGGACCTAAGGTTGAATCGTAATATTATATTAAACAAAGTGTGAAGCGGTCAGCTGCTCAAAATTCATATTTCAATCGTACAGATACTGTATAGAACTTTTACAGTTCTGCTGTAATGGTATTATTAATATTTATCTTATTAACTAAAAAACAAGATAAAAAATCGGATATTCTTATTTATCATTAGGTACCTACACGCCACAGAAACAAAATTCATGCCACTTAATCATAATTTGTTCAAGCTTGATAGTTAATATCAATCTTTTCAAAAAATTTCAAACATGTTCACCAATATTTAAAAGTATATGACTTTAAATAGAAAAACACGGTACGCAAACCTAGATAGAGGGAATAACACAACCTAGGTTTTAAGTATTGTACATGAAGTAAGAAGTTTAGAAGTTAATATTTCATTAGTTTTGTACACATTAATATTATAAACGATAGTGGTTCATGTAAAGTTAAAAAACGCTACTATAATAAATATCTTCATTCAACGTATATCTATGATAGGGTTTCAAATAATTTTGAACCTATTTTGAAATAAACAAAATCTGTTAATGTTCAATATTGTAATTAGTCACAAACTTCAAAGTGTTTGCACCATTTAGCTATAAAAATTACCTGATTAATGTTACATTCTAAATATAGATTAAGGAGAATAGTGGTAATAATAACAAATTTGTGACAAAAAAGCTTCTATATCAAATAACTATGCAGCCATCATAGTTATATGGTATATCACGTTGTAATTCTCATACACAAAAATAGAATCTATACAAAGCGTAAAAACAGTATCTGTACAGTGCAGAATAAGTTCAATTACTCGTTTAAACAACCAAACACTACTAAGAGGGCTGCTATACTCAAAAAAGAATTTATAGAGCATATAAAAACTATATTATAATCAATATATATACATATATATATATTAATCTAGACTATAATAATAAAAGATTGCAAATACCATAACTAATAAAATAACCTATTTTTATAAATTATAAGCCATAGAATTATATTTAAAAAAAAACAGAAAACACATTACAAGCTACACACAATATTATAGACTGTACATTACTGACGAAATCAAAAAATAATATAATGTATTTAATTTTTTTTAAATAAAACAAATATAAAATCATATATCAATAACACGATATCAGCACAATACCAAATGATGTAATATAAATAACGTATTAAGAATATATCTGAGTTCAGGCTGTACTATCTACAGAGATTGGAATTATATGTTATTTATGATCATCAATATTATGATAACTGAGAACTGAATGTATTATATAGGTTTATATATCTTTTAAAAAACGCTTAAAATAAACCTTAGCCCTGTAGTATAATTGTTGAGAGTTTAAATTGAATTACTGTTGTTATTTTAAGTAATTAAAACAAAAACGACCAATTGTTAACTTAATTTAAAGCCGATTTTGAAGCATCAAGAATACATAATAACAGTCTGGTTTGTATTGGTATGACAAGAGACAGAAATATGGAGAGAATTGGCAGTGCTATCGATTGAAGGAAGTATAAGCATAATAGACAGAAGTTGGCTGTTGAGAGTGAGACAAGCTTAAAATAGAACAATTTTTATGAGGAAAGAAAACAGAGTAGAGAAATTGAGTAAGGATCAACCAACCTTATTCGTAGAATATCCATCCCAAACAATGAGCTTTCCATCCTGTGATGCGGAGACGAGGTTTCTAGAGTCGGTGGCCCAATGCATTGCGTAGATTTTGGCTAAATGACCCCTAAGCGTCCGTCGGGTGCGCATTTGGATTCGACCAATCGTCTCCATATTACCTGTGGCCTGCCCAAGAGTTGTGTCTGCCGCAGCTTTGCGAGCTTCCTGTACATGGTGCAGACAACATATATAACCGACTGAAAGTAAAACTCTGATTAAGGAAATAAATATATTACAATATTAAAATACTAAACATACAACACATATTATTATGTAATTATTATATTAAAATTAAACTTCCACAAATTTATGTACAATTGGAATAAATTTCTAGAAATTTAACATCGCAATACATTTTTAATTTGTGCAATGAAAATGTATATAAAAATACGTTAGGTCCTGTACTAAAATTTAATAATGCCACACACTATTTATATGCATTCTCATAAAATTATAAATACGTTGTCATACTTTCCATTCAAACTGACACATTTAAACTCAATTATTGAAATATACAATGGGTAAGTTTGTTTATAATTAACATAATATAATCAGTACAATTGCTTTGTATTAAAAAATCAAGCATATATTCCTAACGTATTACTTTCAGTAATGAAAAAATTATGTCTAATATATCAACAAGTTTTGACATCCATTATAGTGTATTAGATTTTGTAATTTGATATCATCTTTTTTACGTTTAGGGGTGCTGTGATATTTCTGGGCTCTTAAGCACTATCAAATAATAAGTTGTTCAACAAACCTATAATCGAGAGCAATACATATATTATATGGTCCCAATGGACATACTATAAATATCAACAAATGTCATACTTCACCGAGATAAAAGAATTACCTAACCCTAATATGTAAAGTACACCAATCTCACTGACTTTTCCAGATTTTTAAAAACGGTATAGGAACAATATGAATATATTGATAATAACACGTTGGGCAATTACTCCGTGAATCGCGTCTCGGCCTATCGTCAATTCGTATTTTTGAAATCATATTGTATACAGTATTGTTAAGCAATAGACCTACTTAGTTAAATTTACTTTGAGTGCAAGATGACTCTACATATAAATAAATTCATGTTATACTGTTTATTACAATAGACTTGACAATATGTAGTAGTTCAAAGTTCACACTTTCGCGAATAAAAATGAATAACATACACAAATAAAATGTGATAATTTTGTTATATAATTCAATGAGAAACATAAAATAATTATCAACAAATATTAAAAACGAAATAAATTTGACATATTTTGAAGTGCTTAAATATTTTCAATTTAATTTATCACGCCATAATTGTTTTTATAATAAAATATAATCATAAATAATTGCGACCGACTATGTGTTTTGTTGTAGTTTATGTGCTCAAGTCATAGTTTATTTTCATACTTCTTGACAAAATAAGCTAAATAGAAAACTCTAAGGAAACGGTTATAGTGATACACAGTAAAAAAAAACTTTTCCATTCTATCCTCCTTTTAAATTCCATTGGTTGAAAATACTAACATATGATGTTTTTACAGAAAAATAGATTATATCATAATATCACAGTGGTAACATGTTATATTTAAGAACAATACACAAAGAATAAATATGTAATTAATTCCAAAAATACACTACCATTATAATAACGGATCAATAAATACCTTTGCGTTTCACTACGAAAACATAATTCAAATAGAAGTTGTATTTTATATGTAGTATTAAGATAAGTTTTTCTGCATTTTTGAAATAATTGTTTTGTTCTAATATCTGTCAATAGTCGTTATACTCAACTTTTCTTTATCATCCCTTTTGATAATATATTCCTTCGGTCAAAGACTTTTACTTTCCTTTCAAGTATGAAGCAATTGCAGACAATTTGACAGCGTTAACATAAAAACGTGTACCAAAGATGAGGGTACATAAAAATGAGAAAGTTATCTATTCTGCTTCACGATTTTATAACCGAGTCATGATGAATAATTCCTTAATAAAATAGATGTTGCTATACTTGAGTACAAAGTTATGATTTTTATACACGTTTTAGTTCGAAAGTTTCTTAAGTGAGCTCTCCACAGATTAAATATTTCATTTCCGAAAATAACAGATTAAAAAGTACATAAAAAATTGTTTTATCTAACCAGGCGCGTTTAAATTACAAAATGGCTGGTCAGGTTGAAAAGTTGGGAATTATCGTATAAAACTGATTTAGTTCGAAGAAATTGGAATGTAAAACAATAAGTCCGCAAGGAAAATAAAACAAGCTCATTTTTTGGCAAAATATCCATTAAACGGAGCAAGTGAAAAAATAATAAAACAGAAGAAAAATATTTCAAAATTAAATTTTAATTTTATTATAATTTAAATTTTTTATTTATTTTAACCTTCAAACTCATACAAAAAATATATTTTAAACTTTATATATAAAAAGGACAGTTGAAATGACTTCTACCTCCAATAATAATACACTTACAATAGGTACACTTATCGCATAGTGACTTTATTTATAATAATCTAATGCAAGATCTAATTTCTGGATTAATGAAAATGTATAAAATTGAAGTACAGAAATTCAATAATATGAACTCTACTCACTTTCTCAATTACACTGAAAAATTATATATAATGCTAATTATATTATCAAAACAGATGAGAAAAAATGTGCAAGAGGACGAAAAATAATTGTAGGTGTAATATGAATACGTATTAATAATGAATATATAACGATTTTTACTATATTGTTTTACGTACAATTTTAGTTAAAAATAGTAAACTTACTACTTTAGATTTAGAAGGTAAACATTGTTTTGTATTTAAGAGAAAACAAGTGGAATAAAATAATAATAAATTTCACTGAGGAATATTATAAAAATAAATAAAGAAACTATTTTTGTTTACGCCTAACAAGAAGACGCACAATTTAAAAACCTTATTTATAACATTTAAGAAGTAAAAAATTGAAATATTTATAACTCACCCTGATTTGATTTTTGAGTTGCTCACTCTCTTGTCTTAGCTGGTCAAGTTCACTCATCTTGAAGATATATTAACTGAAAAACGTGAAGAAAGGATACAGATACGTGGTAAGGTGTGGACAGTCTGCCTCCCTACTAACAAATACGCACAACGTGCTAGCCAAGAAATTGTATGTCGAGTACTGTTCAGTTTGTTTTTGAAAAATAAATTAACGTGTAGAAGTACACAAACCACACATAATTCTAAAATAAAGAATGGCCACTTCGTCGAATGTAGAAAAATGTCAAAAAGGAGTGAATATCAACCTACAAAGAAAATAAATGAAACTGACGAAAATGTGATGAATTCACGAGATACACGCGTTTTCCAAAGAAAAACTGAACTATAAAAGAGTTTGACTAACGCGTAGAAGCAAGAGCCAGAGAGCAAGTGAGTAGGAATGGAAAGAGTCTGAGTCTGTAAATCGACCTCGTTTGCTCTTCTTCCCCTTCTCCCAATGTTAGTGCTTCTGTCTAAAAAGACACCAGACAGGCAGGCAACTAGCAATACTAGGCGTTTTTAGATAGCAAGTAAAACAGATGAGGCGGCATACATTTCAGCGGCCAAGTACTTGGCTTTCTACTGCGCTACACAAAGGCCACAAAGTAAGTTAGACTTTTCGGACAGTAGAAATCAATTAAAGAGGAAAGGTAAACGACGCCGTTAATACGGTTGTTAAAAAATGATTGAAAATTGGTGTTAGTAACACAGTAAATTCATCAAAATCCAACTAAAACAAAAATTATAGCGAAATAAACTCTTCTAAATTTATAAAAATATATAACAATGTTATGATGAAAAACAAAAATATATAAGTATAACATTAATTGGACAGTTCTAATATCTGCACAGGCACAATATATTTAAATTCTGCCTGTAACTATTGACAATAAGTAAAGTTTAATATAAGTATATATGTTCATATTTACGAATATTGCTTCATATAATCAGGTGGTAAAAAAACAGAAAATTCGCAGTTAACATTCGCAGTTAAGCATGAAGCCCAGAAACGATTAAACATTTCGTGATACAAAATGATAAACACAAAAATCTTTTAAAGAAACAAAATACGAGTACTATGTTACGGTGGCCTTCAGTACGGTATCCTTTGCAAGTAGTGTTTATATTACGTCTCTATATTTATCATATTTTGGGTCCGCGCGTACTTTAATAAGCGCGACACTGAACAAGAACAATATATTTAATTACCTATATAATGTTATATATAGATTGTACTTTATTCAGTTATTTGCTGATGCTCTTATTTCGAACACGACAAAATACCTGACGCGCCTATTCAGGTCATGATAATAGAAGTGGATATTTTTCGAATCGTGAATAAAAAAATGATGCTGTGGTCTTATCATAATTATAACCAATGATATAATTGAAAATTGAAAGCATATTATAAAAATAATTTTTAAATTGTTAGTTTTTATAAATTTATATATACGTAAAGTTTAATAATCGATATAGTTTGATATATAACATAAAGAATTTGAGAGTAAATATTTCGCTGTGTTGAATCAAATATCATCTTTGTAAAACAGATGTGAAAAATACTCAATAGAATTTTAAAATTTATTAGTTCATAGAATATCTTTTAATTCCCATGATACAGTATATTTGGAGTAACGTACATGTTTCATAAAAATTGTACATCAATACTTACCTAAATATAAAACTATTACATAATAGATTATGTAATACTGTTCTATTATACATTATGTATTACTTTAAATAAACATTACAGAGTAGAAGTAACCACACCTGTGTTTAAAATGTTGTAAGTCAAATTTAAGCGTTTGCACAAATTCAATTTCATGGAGGAGTCACCTCTTTTGTTGTTTAATTTTATTATAATCGAAACAATTAATTAAAATAATTTAGAACCAAATGCAGGCAAACAAAATTATAATTCTAAACTGCATGATACTTTTCGGCCTAAAACAATTACACAATAAACGTCCTTTACATCATCATTATTAGTACGAAAACAAATTAGTATCAGTCTAAAATATTTTAAGAAATGAGCCATATAAACTCTGTTATCTGTGTGTCTTTAGCATTGTTGAGGTTGTCTCCCGATAGAATGATGTAATACCTAAAGCAATACTTGAGCCGAATTGTGTTTATTCTTACGCATGGTCTACGTACTTTGTACACACATGTACACTAGGTAAGTCTTTCTTGCATTGTGTGTTTTTCATTGTTTGCTTTAGAACAGTGAATAATGAATACTGGACGTCAGTTAACGTTAAACGAGTGAGTTTCTGTCATTAAAACTTACCATGCGATCAACAGTTTCAAGAACATATGCGATTATTGGGCAACTCTACCTCCTACTAAGAGTACAATGCAAGCCTTGATCGCCAAATTTGAAACATTGGGCTATGTTGTTGATGCCCAAAAAGCGGTACTCCTTAAATGTGAGAACTAATGAGAATTTGAACTTAGTTGTCGCCGCATACATTCATAGTCCAAAAAATCTCAACGTCGAGCCTCAAATGAACTTGGAATATCTTGCCGTTCACTTGAATGTATTATGCAGGAAATCGGGTTGAAACACTATTGTCCATCATGATCACATGTCCTCAAAAAAGACGATCCAGAAGTCTTCTCAATATTTCTTGTATTCACCTTTGTCTATGTGTTCTTGTATTAACATAATAAATGACCTTTCACTTTAAATTTAAAAATAAATAAATTTAGCATGGGGCCGACTACTTATGCGCCACCCTGTATGACAATGACTGGTAAAAATTTATTAGAAACAACATTCAGTTCAAAAGACCGAACAATGCTAACTGAAATAAAGCCTACTTCAACTTGTCTAATATTCCTACCCATTATCACCAAATAAAAGTTTTTGAAAAGGTTGGAAATAATTATTAATGATTAACAATTTAAAAAAAACATTAGTAAAATGAAAGCCGTGATTTATATATTTTTTAATTTACTTTGAAGTGTAATTAAATTGGGCTGTAGCCCTTGGCAACAAAAAATTATCACAAAATTAAAAAAATTATGGAGTAATATTTTATTGATTACTATAAAGTGTTGACCTTCTAGAACTAAATAATCGATTAACAACAAAAAATCGTGTTTCACAATAATAATTTTCAACATCGAATCACCTCCCCTAACATAACTGCAAAATCCAGTGAAAGTAAATAAAATTGGTTGTACAATGAGTCAATCAAAATCACACTATTGTCAGAACTTAACATACTGCAGACTGAGCACTCTCAAAAGCCTTATCACATTTATTAAAACTTTAAATCAAAACTAAAAAATATTTGTCCTGTGTGCTATTATATATAATTGTTTACCACTGGAACTTACTGCAAAAATTGCTACTATTTAACAAATTCATAGAATTCTATAACAATATTATTATAAAGTAGAATTCAAAAAGTATATACCAGAAACAATTAGCTAATTTTTTAAAGTTCCTTAGTCTAAAATAAAATATGTAGAACAATTTATTGGTAAAAAAATAAAATGAACTATTTAAAATAACCTATCAAAGAAATGTGATTTGTCAAAAACATACAAATAAAATCTAGATCTTCTCATATTAATTAACTCTTTTCAATTTTATTAAAATAATTTAAACGTTTACAAAATTTTATAAACATAAGAAATATATAGGGATTTTACAATACAAAAATTAGACATTTAAAAAAGATATATAAATTACAGTCAGCTGTTATAAAAGAGAAATAAAAGTAAAAAAACAATTAGCATTAAACAGTTTGGATATAATATTAATAATGCTTGCAACATTTGTAGATATGTTTCCGATAATTGTAAAAATAAATATTTCAGATAATTCAAATGTGAAGTTTTTGGAAAAACATGTTTTAAAATGGATATCTTTACTCTGACAAAATATATATTATAGTATAGAAATAGGTCTACACATGTGATTTCATGTAACAGAAATTTACCTAATCCCACGGAAAAGAGAGTTGAACATATTTCATGATAACATGCTAAATTATAATTTTTATAAATGGTTATTCTTAAATTTAATTTTTATATTGCTGTATAAGTAAATACAAGTGAAAAAATCATAGAATGACAGTAATAAAAAACTTTATTTAATTTATATTGAATTTATTTAAAATATGTATAATACAAATTATAGCCCAGTAATTTGACTTCTTTGACAATGTTTGCCACTAATATCTATAATTAATTTTTAACTTCATTATTTGTTCTTATGGAAACTGTAAACATGATACAAGACAATGTGGTCACGTTGTCAATGCCAAAAATGTGTATTTCAATAGAATTTTTTTTACTCTGCACAAATAACCTCCATACTCCATTACACTTTCCATAGAAAGTAAATACAATAGATAGACTCAATTGATATGATTTACAAATTACAATTGTGATCATTATACATTGAGAAAAGTAAGAAAAATTAATATATGAAACTCATTATTTATAATCACAACTTTGAAATATAATATTTAAAATTAAAAAAATATATATTGACATTGTATAAAACATATTTTTATAAATGACCATTATACAAAATTAACAAAAATGAGAACAATTACCTAATGACAACTGTTAGCCTACTCAAGTATAGGGTCCATAAAAACTTTACTACAAAGTGCATTGACTTAAAACTGATACTTTGTAATATGCACTGCAGGGTTACCAACATTTAGGATAGCCAATGCATGAAATTTAAAAAATATATGAACACTGTAATCAGGGGCGGATACAGGTTTTTGTTAAGGGGGG
>JAUZND010055497.1:0-13455 GCA_034780555.1 Coelogynopora nodosa
ACCTTGTTTAAATCGGCCAATAGGAAGCCATAGTAACCAAAAATCAAATACTCGATTCTGATTGGCTGAAAAAAATTGAAAATTTTGGCGCGAAAATTTAAAATCATTTTACATTTGTGGGGGGGGATTACTCATTTCTATTTTTAGATTTAGTTTCGGTTTCGGTTTCGGGAGGGGGGGTGAAGTAGAAAAACCACTCCCATACTACTTACATTATTATAATATTTATAAATGATTGTTTATTGTTTAAATAATTACTATATTTACAATTGATAATTTTACAAATAATTAATGTGTATTAATAGTTTATAAAATATAAGAAAAATATAATATAATATAAGCTTTTATTCGTATTGTTGTTTTATTATAAATTAATCTCTAGAAACTACAAAAATAAGTAGCAAATATGAAAATTAAATTAGTCTTATTCTACGTATCCTCAGTTCCTAAGTCAATTTAAATAAGTTTACAAAATGTGAAAATAGAACTTCTTTATAAAAAAAGAGAAAAATAACATCGTTTTCACATGTCTAACAATTATTTCTGAGCGGAAAGAGCTATTCTATATTTTCTCTATTAATTGTTGTGAAATCTTTCGTTGGAAACACGAAATGCTATTTTAACAAGAATTCAAATGTCATCTTGTTATTAACTTATTTGAAAAGTAAATATATATACTTAAAATAATTAATTAGAAATATTTTCTGAATTTAATAATAGTTTTATTTTCAAAATTATTTATAACATGATGACAAGCTATGTACAGTAATATTTTAACATATATATACATATCTACACGGTGTACATACTACCTAATAAAATAATATTATATAAATTAAACAATTTTATGTTTCCCTGACAACCAGTTCGAAGTTGAGATCAGTAGGCGCAGTGACTGTCTGTTGTACGAATGTGAAAGCGATATTTGCATTCACTTTGTCTTTGTCAGTTTTCGTCACAGAAAGTTTGTGAACATAATAATATGACGCCTTCAGCTATTTCAAAATAATAGATTTTTATCGCAGCTGTTTGGCTAGATAAGTGTTATTATATTCAGTCGATAGAAAGAAATGCAAGTTACTAAACATGTTAATAGCTGTCCTTTTATTTCAACTTAATGGATAAATAAATAAATTAACAAATAATTATCATGCAAAGGTGAAACGATTTCTGGTATTACATTTATATATATATATATATATATATATATATATAATTTGCGTGATTTTAAAAAGTAATAAATAACACTGAAAATAAACTAAATGATTGTGTTTTATTTAAACATTTTATACTAATTGTTCTAATTACTGGTGAAAGGTGCACAAATATATATCCTTGAGCTATTTTTACTACTTTAATTTTGAATTAGTTTATAATTTTTCTAAAATTAATAAGCATAAACAAGATTCAGTATTGGAAGTGAACTTCTTGGTGTTCATTTATAAAACTATAAAAAAAATAATGTTTTTTTAATCATATTTTATCAAAATTTAGTAATTGAATAAGCTTCAGATTAAATTTGAATAAAAAACGCTTGTGTCAAAAATATTAAACTATGACGAAACTAACATTTTTACAACGTTTTTAAGCCTACATTTTTTTAAAAGTTTTACAGCTTAATATTTACAGCATACAGCATATATTTACAGCTTACAGCAAATATTTTTTTAAATATTGCTGATCACGTTTAACTGTTTTTCTTTAATTAATAGTTTCAAATTTGTTATGTAATATGCAAGCTTTTAAATAATTATATTAATGAAAATGAAAAAGTCGTATTATGTGAAAACAAAGATAAAACCATGTTTACTTTATTTCTTGTATGATCATATACTTTGAAGTTATTTAAAGTAGTCATTAGAATTATTTCTGTTGCACATTACAATTAGGTTAATATATTAATGAGGTACAATGGGTAAATTACATTCCCCTGAAATGCAAATTTGGGAGATTTCTTCTGAAACATATCATTAAATACATTGCATTTATTTGATTAATAATAATTAATCACATTTTATGTGATTGTTTAAAAATATTGTTTAAGTTAGAAACCATTGCATAATTTTTCAATTTATAATTTTACATTATAAATTATAGTTTCAATAGTTATTAACTTTTAATTTTACGTTATAAAGTAGTCATTACTTATCATATCTAAAGAGTAGTATGTATATAATGCATTTAATTGTAGAAAGAGTTTATAAAAAAATAATGCAGAGGATTTATTTTATTTGTTTAAATTAACAATTTATACAGCATTTATAGATTTTTTTTTAATAACTCTTCAAACATAGTTTTACAAAACGACACCGAATTACAGAAGCGATACACCTAAGTTTATACTTCCGCTTGCAGGGTAGATATGATAACCTCAAAAACATATGCCCACCAAGCGCGACGCGATGTGTGTCGCAAAAAAGTTGATTACATACATTTCAATGAGCCTATTTACACCTGAGCGCGACGCCACGACGAAACTAAAATTGAAATTATTCAACTTTTTAGGCGATGCCGTGCGACAAAAGTAATATTTCAATACAAACATGCATAGCTTAGAAATTTGTAATAAGTATTATTTTAATATATAAGTAGTGATATATTATATTTTATTATAATAATATACTTAACTATATAAATATAAATATTTCCCAAAATAAATCATTAATTTTTTTAATTTGTAATGATATTAAATTGCAAATTAATTAACAGTTTTAAGATAATTACAGTTAATAGTTAATCAAAACAATGAAAGTTAGGACAAGTAAGTTAGAAAGCCTGTTTGTTACCATATGTAAAATATTATTAGCATATAAAGCTACACAAAATACAAAGACTATTCATACAGTAACAGAAATAGTGCGTTTTCTGTTCATATAGATAAACATATATCTCTATAGAGCCACAAAAGTAGCCGTTCGCGTCGCGCTTACTGAGAACTGAAATAAATTTTTCGCCGCGCGTCGCATTTGGTCGGCATAGGCATTAACACAAAGTCATCATCTCACCTGACAGAATATCGTGCGAAAGGTGAACGAGAAAGAGGCCCGCTATCAGAATGTGATGCGAGATCTGATCAAGCGGTATCTCATGCACAAGCAGAAGGGTGAGGACGACAAGGGGGTCACTGAGGACGACCTCAACGAGATCAAAGGGGACATCAGCTCCTTCCGCTATGAACTGCTGGAGATCCTCCGTATGAATGGCATGAAGACGCCGGTCTATGCTGATAACAAAGCGGGTTAGTGTATAAATCATAAAAGTTTTAATTCTTATATTTTGTTGATTTTTTTCAAAAAATATATACACTGCTTATAGGTATAAAATAAATATAACAACTAGTATATATTATGATATATGGTATTTTTCAGCGGAACCGCACTATTAATACTGTATTAGTCAAAATATATGTTAGTTTCAGTAGGATAATCCTTAGGCTCGACTTAACTTATATAATTAATTCTAATATTTTTAAATATTATTAAAAATATGTGTTGTATAATTTATTAATTTTAAAACTCAAACACATAATAAACTTTTTTTATATATGTTTTGAACTGATTTTCATATATAAATAATAGCATTTTTAAGAATAAAAATATGACAATGTTTCTAATTAAGCATTATTTTGTTATATATATTAATATGTAATATGCTGGTATGTTATATGAATATAATTAATTAGTTTAAGTTAAAGCGCTTCACCAGGAAATATCACCAACTATAAAATAATACTTATTAATCTAAGTATAAATAATACAAAATGTACACAATGGTAATAAAACACATAAAGTAATTTTTTTTTCAAATTAATTTATAAATATGTACACTTTCAAATATAAAATATAATAATTATTTTCTGAATATATGAGATGTCAAGTGATGAAAGTCAACTGCCCAAAATGATCAATGTATGCGTATAAATAAAAGCAGAAGTAGAAATTAATTAATTAAACACAGCAATAAGTATATATTCAATAATTATATATATATATATCATTATTAGTGGAATCCACAATGCAAAATTAGGCAATGGAATGATCAGCAGCAATGGATTTCTGATTTCATCGAAATGCCAAAATGTCTAAATAAGACTTAATAAATAAGAAATAAGAATAAAAAAGAACTAAATAGGACTTATATACACATGTAGAATGTTTTCAATAGCTCTGTATGGATATACAAATCGGATTATAACTCAAAATGAAGAAGCTAAGATTAATGCTTTTGAATTGTGGTGCTGTAGAAAGCTGCTCCAACCTAACTGGAAGGAGCATCGAACGACTGATTATAATTATAGAGCTAATGTGGAATTCCCAATTATGGAATGTCATATTATGGTGTGTAAAGCAGGACGTAGCACACTGAAATCAAGATAGATCAATGGGGCGAATTGAATAACTAGGCGGTGTAATGTAACTATATGTGAAAGAAGCTGATCAGAAAATAATCAGATGCAGACATGTTTTAGATTTGGTCACATTAATATATGTTTTGATAAATAAATGTCATTAGTATTAACTGAGATGCTTTTCTTTATTCCATCCTTGACTACATCCTTCTTTACTACGTTACAGCATCTTTGCTACTTGTCACAGCATCCTTGCTATTTGTCACAGCATCCTTGCTACTTGTCACAGCATCCTTGCTACTTGTCATATCATCCTTGCTATTTGTCACAGCATCCTTGCTACTTGTCACAGCATCCTTGCTACTTGTCACAGCATACTTGCTACTTGTCACAGCATTCTTGCTACTTGTCACAATATCATTGCTATTTGTCACAGCATCATTGCTACTTGTCACAGCATCCTTGCTACTTGTGGCAGCATCCTTGCTACTTGTCACAGAATCCTTGCTACTTGTCACAGCATCCTTGCTATATGTCACAGCATCCTTGCTACTTGTCATAGCATCTTTGCTGCTTGTCACAGAATCCTTGCTACTTGTCACAGCATCCTTGCTACTTGTCACAGCATCCTTGATACTTGTCACAGCATTCTTGCTACTTGTCACAATATCCTTGCTACTTGTCACAGCATCCTTGCTACTTGTCACAACATCTTTACTACTTGTCGCAGCATCCTTGCTACTTGTCGCAGCATCCTTGCTACTTGTCACAGCATCCCAGCCTCCACCAAACGCAACATTGCGGTCTATCTTCAAATTGTACTGGTGTAATACCTAGACTTTTTCAATGCTTGTCATTAATCCCTCTGTAACACATTTAATTTTCTGAATTCCAAGGGGCTGCTGCTTGTTTGAAATGTTGTATTGCCTGTTCGATAAATAATAGAAACTATATATACATTTTTTGTTGTTTTTAGACGATGATAACGCATATGACTTAATTATGTTGAGTAAACACCTTAAAACGTAATAAACTTTATCATTATATTGATGGAATAGATATATCCACAGTTTACTGAATTACAGAGTTATACAAATTAATAGACTTATGGCTTCGCCACTCGTTAATTAATTTAGTCAATATAGTTTTAATATACTTTAAAAGTTACATTTTAAAATTTTATTTAAGAATATTTAGCCTTATAGAAAAGAAATGTGTTCTTTCCTTATTTTTTCACAAATATGTGCAAATATATATAACTATATTCTGTTAGTTAATGAAAAGGCAATCTCGAAAGGTACTATTGAACCCACTATAAATTGTTTACTTCATTATTTTATGAAAATAAAAACATGATGTTTAATAATTTTCAAATTAATTATTTGTCATTAACTACTTCCTCTCCCACTCTCCTCCCCTCAATTACTTATTCTATTTCTTAAACAAAAGTACCCAGTCTACAGTTACCCTCATCTATTGACAGGTAAGCTTCGTCGAAAGAACAGCCGAAAGGGTGGCCTGCGGTTAAACACCAAGAAAGTCGACATTGAAACTATCCCCGAGGACACGTCGACTGACTCGAAGGAGCAGAACACCTCGACGGAGAACGTCCGCCAACGACGCCGCGGCGGCCGGCCCGCCCAGGAGTCAGGCAATAACACGACCAGCAGCAGCAGCACCTACAGTCTCAACACCTCAACGACCAGCATCGAGACGGCCGACAGCGGCTGTTGGGCGACCAATGGCAGTCTGACCTCTGAGCCGGTGGTTGTGGTGCCTTCCCCGCCCAGCAGGGGTGTCGGATCCACCGCGGCCGAGGTTGCTGGGCTGCTTCGCGTGCCCAACTGGAAGAGCAAGTCCACGCCGGAACTGATGCTTAACCCGAGCCGGCTAGGGGGCAACGGAAGCCCTTTCACCGGTCAGACTGGGCCGATCAAGAAGGTCTCCTTCAACTGGCAGCAGGAGGAGGAAGGCAGGACTGCGGCCGAGCTGGAGCCAAACACCTACTTCTACGATGGTACGCTTACCAGCAAGACCGGAGGGGGCTTGAGGGGGCCGGAGGGGGCTGGCTCTGGGGAGACCGCAGAGTCGGAGGAGAATACGTCGCGTGACGACAATGATGCCGGCGAGAACAAGAGAAGTGACCTGGTCTAGCGGGGTCTTTCTATATTCAAAAACATAAGACTGATACTCGTTATATACTACAATGATGCAAAGGTTGGCTATTTTTTGGAGAAAGTTTATTATATGGAGGCAAAAGGAAACCGTAATTATATTCAATTATATAATCATTTCTGTGAACACTATTGAAAATAATATTTATATAATTACTATGTCACGAGTGACCTAAAATGTGTATTTGATTTTCTCAGGTATTATAACTTATTGTTATTGATTTAATTGATAGTAATTTTTTCAAAATGTAATCTTAAATGAAACAAACAATGAAGAAATTGTCATAATTAGATTAAATATTATCGTTATCAATAATAATACATTCAGCCATCACTTTAGAAGTAGACCTAAATTAAAGTATAAACATTAAAGTGATAAATTTATTTAGCAATCGATCGGCGTAATTAATGAAAGTTATGATGAAAACGGCATACTCGACTTCATTTAAGATATTGTTATATTTATATTTTAGATATATATTTATAACTATATTATTTAGAAACATATTATTCTAAAGATCATAATTAAAAACCCCTAATCAAACCAACTCTGACGGTAATACTGTTAAGCGGTGACATAAAATTAATAGACGGAAAGCTAAGTATTTTTATATTACATGTTTACCATCATGTCAGCCATGCCATTTCTCTATCATACTCGAAACCATTTTTGTTTTTCAAATGTGACCTGCACATGCCTGCCTCTCTACCATCCAACACGTCATGTATAAGTATTTTTGTATCTATTTTTATTAATTGATTTACTGTATAGATGGCAAGTTGTCCATATTTATATAACACACAGCACAACATAATGCTATTGTTGCACATTCATTTATTTGTCCAACCTATATACAATTCGGTCCAATCAATTGACCACAATTTATTGTGAGATATATATATCAGTATAGTAATTAATTTCGTAGGAAAATTGCGCATTTAACGTTTCATTTCTCATTTTATTTTGTTTAGATGTGAGTATAGTAATATATAATTAATAGAATAAATAATCTTTCCTGAACATAGTAACAATTTTGTTATAACAGAAAGTATTTTGTTATTTGTTGAAACACATTATTTAAAAATTGAGGTCATGTGTGTTCATGTTTATGTCAAATATCATTTGTTTTAACAATAAAATAGTTATAATTGAAATTCATAAAATCGATATAAATAATAATTACTACAAATTAGAAAATCATTTATATATCTGTTAGCGATCTCCATTCAAATGTTATATTACACATTGCATTGTGATCTTAGTAAATAATTATACACAGGGTGATTTTAATAATCCTATTATTTATTTGGCGGACGATATTAGAATATATGTACAAAACAACGTTCATTTCATTTAATTTAAGTTACTGTTACTTCTATTAATCAATATAAAATGCAATGCAAATTAACTGGAAATCTCTTTTTGAAATTTGTTTAGTTTTCTAAAATGTTGTTAATATCAAAGTAAAATAAATTACCTGTTTTGGTATGATTTCATATTGTTTTGATCAACATTTACCAGACTTTTTTTAATCAGTCATTTATACATTTATTTTAAGCAAACAATAGCATATTATATTTTAGTTACCCAAGCTAAATATTTATTTCATGTTACAAACAAATTAATTACGTATTTACAACTATCCAAAGAAATATTCAAAATCCAAAATAAATATTAATATCAAAATACACGCCTCTTCTTATTTAAACAAAAAAATCCACTTTTAAAAAAAAAAGCTAAATAATTTTTTAATTCTTATTAGTCAAAGCGGCTAAAATTACTTTAGAACTGGTTTATAAACATTAATTCAAATTTATAAAGTAATTTTGCTAACAAATAATTATTATAACACATTATTTAAGGTCTAATCTTCACATTATTATTTCATATAAGGAAAAAGATAGAATTTGTTCTTAACAGTAACACCCATCAAGATGTATCTATATTGATATGTAAAACTTACAATATTTTCTATTACATATTTAGTTTTTACGATTGTCATTTATATAAGGACTGCGTCATTTGAGACAATTTTATTGGAGTTTCAGGTAGATTATAAGAAAAAATATCTTTTCTCGTGTTCTGAATCATATTTGTTGGGGTTATATCTGTTGCATACATCATGCTATTGACATGTGCCTATCTAGCCCATTATTTTGATTAATATATCTATGTTTATTTATAGTGTGGAACTGTGATTTTCATATAACGCGAAATTGCAGCTATTACAATAATTGTAATAATTGCAAGTAGTTTTTAAATGTTTCAAATATAAATGTTGACATTTTGAAATTACAGATAAAAATAGTTGAAATGTTACCGTTCGTAAATGTTGCTATATAATGTAATAATACATTTCCCGTACTACTATTTGAAGATTCTAAATTAATTTTTTTTTAAACATTGCTTACAATAATTTTAACAGATTTCAAATTAATATTTCGCTTGTGCTATAATTATCGCTTTATTTTTTAGAAGTGATGTTTCAATCAATGCATGCTCATAGAAATGTTTAAATAATAACAATTAGATTTTCAGCATTTAAAAACAATTATATTGAAAAATCTAATCTATTATCATTAAATAAAATTAATAATAACAAAACCACAGACAAACAATGGATAAATACAACCAAATAGTACAGTTTTTATGAAGGTTTTGCCTTAATTACGATATATAACAACAGTTTATTGACTAATAAACTGACATTTACAATTTAGATTTTACTATATTTGTGACATTGATGAAAAAACAGCATATACACTTAAATTATCAGAAATGTAACTATTTATATGAAACTCTTTTTACATATACATGTACTCTTTACACCACGTTCATTTTCTTTCTGAAACTTTCTTATTTTTGTATTAACACTTAATATGTATTAATACACCATGCACCATTTTGTGCCTGTTTATATATAGTTGCTGGGCGGCATTGTTTTCAATAGATCGGCTATTGTTTACAAATTGAACAATTTGTTGTGAACTTGAGTTCAACTTGTTTGAGTATTATTTATTATATAATTTTGTCTCTCTCTCTATATATATATTTAAATATATACATTTCATATTCTCAAAAGAACAACAATTTACACGAAAATATCTGTGTTTTCATTTACATGAATTAATCGGGGCTGACATTAGATAACAGTAAATTTGCAGTACGAAGCCATTGAACGATGTTATTAATTGACAAGAGACGTACAATCAGACGACATTTGCATCGATATATAATTAGCCGTTTCATCTATATATGGGGGTTGCAGAAAATTGTAACTTCAATTGAAAATATCTAAATTTCAAATGTTAAAATGTAAGTAAATAATAAGTGTTAATAAAAGAATTTGCCCAAGGTTATAAACGTATACCGGTATCAACTACATATACTACTATTTGCGTACTACTACGGTATAGACTACAAATAAGCATCACTATTTAGTTAAGTTATTCTTAGTTTAATTGTCATAAAAAATTCAATTTACTGAGTATAATAATTATTAAATGTTTATTTAGTTTACTCTCATAATTTTAGACTTGCGGGATAATCCTTTCTACACTCATATCAGTAAAAATTAATTTATTTGCTCATTTATACAATATATGGCATAATTCAAATTGTATAATTTAAATATTACAATTTATTTAACTATTCTCTGGAGGTCAACTATTTATTATTTGTAAATTCTGAGCGTTTATTCTACTGAAATTAAAGTATCAAAAGATATGTTGTAATGTAAAGAATTTGTGATGAGTTAAACAAGGAATTGATTAATAAACTTTTGAAAAATAAATGAAAAATTTCATGCAGAAAATAAATTATACAGACTTTTAAGTTAGATAAATATATTTTTGTTCTCTATGTCGGATAAAATGATCAGAATCGTCTCGCTTACAGGTCGTAGATTCTAATCATTTATATCCTCCATAGATTACAATAACGTACTCATATTAAATGTTATTAGTTAATTAAATTAAGTAAAATGTGTTGCACCCTTGTAGAAAAGAATTATTAAAATATTAATAAAGTTATGCCGCAAATATCAATACCTTACTATATGCTGTGTTCACTAACCACGCAAAACTCGTCATTAGGAAAGATCCTCCCCGTGAAGTCTGGTAGAAGCTATCCAATCTTTTCAAGTGAAAAATGAATGGTTAATATGTTTATCGTTAGTAGTAGGGCAAGTTCTGACACTTTTTGTAATCAAAAGAAACTATATATTTGCATATTTATATATGTAACTTTAATATTTTTTAAAAGATTAAACATGTGTGTAGATATGAAATATGGTTAAAAATATAACAAAAATGTTTCTAATTTACATCTAATTACATGTAAATATTTATAAATCAGTTGGGGCTTAATTATGTAACAGTATGTAATTCCGACAGTTTTGTGGCAATTCCGACACTTTATACAAAAAATACAACCAAATGCAGTAATTAGTGAAGATACATTATATAATACAATCATGGCAAACATCACTACCAAAACAAAGCCCAATTTAAGCATTTGGTGCACTGCATCCAGTCTTCCTTTGACATTAAATATGAAGCTATCGGCATCAACTTAGCATGACTAGAAAGGTTTACTGGGATCAAAATTTGAATACATAATATGCTGCAGATTAAAATTTCGATAGAACAATCCGATTGTTTATCAGCTTCAGCTGAATTTCGTTGACGAAATGATGACTTGTAATATGAATCTGTAAATGTTTGACATTTATACATTGAACCCAAGACATGGCGGTTTTGTATTATCTTTAACAATTATATGATTTGTGCAGTCACTCTTTTTCGTCTCCATCGATCGTTTCAGAGAGATTTGGTAATTGCATGTCATAAGAGCTTCATGAACTTTGTGGTGAGTCACAATATTTTTGATAGGCAGTAAAAATATAATGAAAAAGAAGACCATGGCGACGAAACTAAAATTTAAATTATTCCACGTTTTGTCTTGTGTATTACAATGTGGTACCTTCTGTGCCGATTTTTCAGAGGTTTATTGAAATGGGTATCCATTGTTTGTATTGATTGCTATAACTATATGAGTTGATAGATAAACCAATTCTATAATTTCATTTACTAAACAAAAATCAATTGCTTCAATGCTCATATCATCACATGGAATGACCGTTTTTTTCTATCTTGAATGTGTATTCTATGTATTTCAAAAGGCAAATTTTAAGATCTATTTATCCTGATTTCGAACAATAGAAGAAGTATTCGGAGGATAATTTGATGCATCAAGAAGTAGTGTCCATTGAAAAAATAAATGGTTGTAAACAAGTTGCAATAGCGTTTCCGCAGGCAACCAGCGTTGTTAACGTTCCCAGCTCTCCAACAACAACCTTCTGAACCATCTTTGTGTCAGTTTTAAAGATTACTTTTGGACTCGACCCTGGTACAGTAGACAGACAAGTCTTAATGAAAATTGTTCCATGGTTATATCAAGCTGCTTTGAGACAGTTAATAATTTGGTATCGTTCGTGACTCCCATCACAGCATTTTTAATGTCTATTTTTGTGTATGAAATAGTTATTTCCTAACATATTGTATATGTGCGCACCATCTAAAAAAATATACATAATATAGAAGATATATGTACATTATATAGCTACTTATAGTATGTATGGACACCATTATACCTAACGTGAATATAAATAAACTAAGAAAATACAATATAAAAACCGGTAATATTTAAATGTGTAATTACCTTGAATAATGGTTCATATGACATCCCGTTTGAATTGGAGATTAATTAAATTATTTATGTAAAATGTGTGAATTTCACGCAAAAGACAAAAACGATAATCAAATATTTTTCTAAAGTTTTACAATACATAAATTTAACAAAAATGAGTTTTAATAAATTTATGTTGTATATATTTTATGTTAAACTAGGATATCTCTTTAAATATGAAAGAATAATTACTATTTGACTTGTGAATAAATATTAATTCATGGTTTTTTGTAGTATGTTTAAATACAAAAAAAGGTGTGGGAAATGCCCCGGTCTATGTGCATTTTACAGCTATTTTGTTGTTGAGAGTCGATGATGTTGTCCCTTGTTCTAGATTCAAGACGAGGGGGTTTTTGCAGTATTTGAAAAATTTCCCCATTATTTGACCGATGTGTTTAAATATATTCGCTATCAAATCAGTACAGTTTGGTTCAGTTTTCTACTGCGATGCAAACTAATTAATCCTATATTCTTTATTCTTTAATCAGATGCTTGGTTATTGTTGTCTATTTAGCGACAATGATGAGCTAATGACAAAACAATAAAGTAAGATAATATGGAGAATAAAAAAATGAGTTTCTAATTAATTTTATATTTTTAATTACGTCACTATAGTTATTTTTTAACGACTAAGCGATCTATGAAATTTTCAGCCTAAAAGCTAGCTTAAATGCAGAATAGATTGGATCAATATTTAACTTATTTTGAGTAATGTATTATATCATCAAGTTCTTCATTATATTCTACTAATATAAATTAAAGCAAAAGTGTATATTTCCGAACGAATATATTAGTAGATTTTGAGTAGTAATCGATCCTATATCAGTACGATCAATCAATTTACCGATTCACCTCCACTCCCATTAGTGCTTATAGATTTAAAATAGTTTGAAGTGATCAAACGCACTACCATTAAAAATTTCACAAACTTCGTGATCCACAAGTTAAAAGGATCTATGCATTAAAAGAATAATGAGTTAAAAGGATCTATGCGTTAAAAGAATAATGAGTTAAGAGGATAATGAGTTAAGAGGATCATGAGTTAAGAGAATCATGAGTTAAGAGGATCATGAGTTAAGAGGATCATGAGCTATGAGGATCATAAGCTAAGAGGATCATGAGTTAAGAGGATCATGAGTTAAGAGGATCATGAGTTAAGAGGATCATGAGTTAAGAGGATCATG
>JAUZND010055508.1:0-18848 GCA_034780555.1 Coelogynopora nodosa
ATGCGTAGGTATGTCTGCCTATCATTTAGCTACAGGTATATTCTAATCTGGATAGATACCTAGCTGTTCCCTAAAAAATAGGTTGGAATACCTAATTAGTATACCTGCCGTTAAATAGACGAACTACATAATATATTATATACATTGAATTATGCTCGCATATAAGCCGACCCCCCCACTTTTCAATCCAGAATATTTCCAAAAAACCTCGGCTTATTCGCGAGTATATACGGTACAGGCAGTACATATTAAAAATGGGTAACCTCGAATAAGATGAGTATCGGTCAAGACAGGTAAATTTATTTGGTCATTTGAATATCATACTCAAGGGGATAGTACTGCACTGTAATCTTAATATTATACTAGTATTATTTGTTACCATATTTTAGCAAATATTTTAACAAAAACGAAATTTTTGAAATGTAGTAATATTAAAATGAATATAATTTCTATATGCAATTTTATATTTTATACTAACAAACAGTGAAACAAGAATCCTGTTCCCAAAACCCATAATAATCCAAAATATATTAATTAACTTCATATTAGATATTAGATTGTGAACTCATTACTTTAAATTAACTAAAGCAACATTATGACAGCTAATTAAATAATTAAAAGTTATTGATTTATATATATTGACTTGTCAGTAAATTAATACGTAACATAAATATTTAAATGTTATATAAAGTATGTTTTAAATAACCATATTATGAAAAAATAGATTTTACTATTTTTATATAAAACAATAATCTTAACTAAAATATAATTATACAAAGTTTTATACAAAATACTTTATTTTTGTAAAACATCGAAGCAGTTAAATAGGTGTAAGAGTGGGATACACTGTGCTTGTACTAATTAAGTAACTTACTTTAAATAGAAACATTTAAAATTATTAAAATTAAATACGTAATATATTATTATTTAAGGCAGAATATTTTATTAATAAAAAAAGGAAATAAAATCATTTTAGTCACAATTCTAATATGGCAAAAAATGAATACTTACATGAACCAACTTTCAACGACAGCATTGGTTAAATACGAAGGGACGCCGAGTCCTTGTAGAGCGGGTGAACCCCAAATCCCAAAAAGAGGCAACCAACGTGCCTGGAAGTCTTCCAGTGCGACAGGATAAAAAAACGGATTGTCCACATTGTCACCAGAACACGGAATAAATCGATGAAAATAGCTTCCAAATGCAGACGTCGATCTCAGACTTGTCGCTTCAGCGTAGTCATTTAACAACAGCTCTTCGTCATTCTGATCGTCCTCAACAACCTCCTCAACAAAACGTCGGTTTTCATCTGGTATGTTACGTAATAATTTGTCCAAATTATTATGCGCCTATAAAAAAGACATGAAAATATGAAATTAATACATAATCGAAACAACAAGTATCGAAATAAAGTTTATTACAAAAGAAATTAAATTTAAACAATATTATTTAAATCAGGATTACATCTTTCATTGATAACAATTTAGAATTTAACAGAATGGTAACCTTTTATAATAAAAAACCCTTCCAGAACAACCTACAGTATATAATATTGTGTAGTAACATATCTTACCCCAGATTAAGAAATTTACTATATAGATTGCGTAATAACTTTAAATAATCACAAATAGTAACACAAAAGAACTTTCCATGGCATTCCTATGGGTACTGTGCTAATTAAAAAATATCGAATGGAGAAACATAAGAAATGCAGAATACCGCATTATTGAATATGAATTTTAGAAAATCTATTTTAAAATCATTATATCCAACATGCATCAATTATTTTTAAGCAAAATATTTTTATAAAGAAATTTATTTCAATATTCTGTTTTATGCGATTGAAAAAAAGATGTATATATACTTTTCCTAATAAGTAATTATTTAAAACATTGTTTTAAACAATTTTTATTTATTTATTTTAATTTAATTGATTTATTAACTTGAATTTTAAAATTTATAATATATTATAATGTTTTATATTTCTCCGTGTATAAAAAGTAGTTGTTGAATAATTTAATATAATATTATTTGTTAATAATATTAAATAATTATAAAAACAAATTATATAACAAATTACTGAAATTAAAATTTTAATTATTATATTATAATATAATAATATTATTTTTAATGATAGCCCTTTCACACAAAAATATTTGATTTAGACGGTTATGTATAAGTTGATAGCATTTTTAAAATTTCTGATAATGACACTTACAGTTTGAGAAGAATGATCGGTTTTTGGATGACCGAAAACCACACACATACTCTTCCAAATGCTCCCGGCATCTTGAATTTCAGGTGCCGTTTGTAAAAGACTGATGCAATCAATAAAAGCTTTTCTACTGCTTTTGTCTGTTGTAAATATCAAGGAAGCTTTCCTAGCTACAAAATGGATGAAGTGACTGGCGCATATTGATATCGTCACCGCCGGACGAACGCATCCTTGCCTCATCATGTTCTGGAATTGGACCTGCAGGTACTCTTCTACGGACATGCAATTAAAAACAAGTATCGTGGCGTGAATGAGAACCCATGAGAAATCCACGCATATTACGGTGGCAGACAATTCATTAGAAAATAGACGCTGATTAGAAACTCTCGAAAGGTCACACCTCAATCTACATAACCAGGCTACAATGTCTTCTGTCTTGCACCGGCTTGCTAAAAAGTCACTAACACTGACTGATGTTAAATTTGTATCTTGAACCGCTACGGCACTATATAAGAAAACCTGTTTCTTTAGAAAACCAGTTTTTCTAATTAGGCTACCAGTAGCATCAATGTGTAGCACAGTTGGACCATCTTGGAGACAGTGCTGCAAGTATTGCAGCTGTTCATTACAATGCAAAATGATGCTCACAGGGCATAAACCAAGCGTCTGAAAAGTAATGCAAAAGGGAAATATTTTTATCGCTTTGTGTATACAACCTTTACCGCAGATTCAACTGTAACTTCAAGTATTAATTTAAACGAAAAATATATGTAACTACTATAAGTAAACTGAATTTTGTTTTCTATTTAGCATTCGCTTTAATAATTTCCGGATATTTATTATTATATTTTATTCTATGATATTGAAGAATAGAATACGTTAAATGAATGTGATCATTTACTATTATTAAAACTTTACAAAAAAGATATTTTGATTTTCAAATCAAATTAAAATATTCGAATAATATATTCAATTACATTGTTGTCTAAATAATTATGTATTTTTGCATACGATTTTAAATATCTAGATAAAATATTGGTAATATTATCATGTAAATATTATCATTCCATAATTAATTTTATACTTATGAGGGAGATATACAGCAAAAGAGTTGAAACAATGTATTTTGGTATTATGACTAAATTTTTAAATATTATTTATTTAGTATATACAGAAAAAGGAATAAACTGTGGAAAATCTATGCTGAAATACTTAAAAATGTGTCCATATTACCGCAGGTATAAGATTCCCGTGTTTGAACCTAAGCTAAAAAACGCGAGAGAACATATCCTGTGAGGTCTTTTTGAAATCCTGGTTGACACTAACTTCTCGGAAGGGATCTATAGTCTTCGGGCTAGTAATTAACAAAATGTTTTCGAGAACGGGGTTCGGTCAAAACCCTCCATGGGTTTTTACATGTTTTTATTCAGCGGTTCATAAATTGACTTTATAATTAGACAATTATATACTTATTTGGAGATACTTTTTGTATTCTACCATATTATCTGATAACATTACTCTGTATCATATATTTATTCCTGGCAATAAATATTTCAAAAAGGAAATAAAATCAATATAAACGATGGTTACTAACGTGTTCTTTTTTGCCAGTAGGCCTACCTAAGCATTTAGAAAAATTCATTTGAAATCGACGTATTTGACATACTTATGAGAAAATACGGATGAGGTATAATGTAAAACTGTATGAGCCCTTTGATCACTATTAGATGAAGACTAATTCTCTAGATGTCTTGACGTGCCATCAAATTTTCCAGAAGGTCACTTAGAATTATAAATAATTTTTCGTCGACTATGCATGAAAACGCTATATATATTTCGATCAAATAAATAGATATTATATTATAATTATCCAAAGTTCAATAATACATTCATATAGGGAACTTCAAATTTCGCAAGTATTTATTATATGCATAACATTGATTCTGAATATTAAAATAATGGATTTAATAAAAAAACGAATTAAATTTGATGGAAAATTATCACACTTAAATAAATTCTACTTTTTTTTCAATTTAAGAAATACAAAATCAACAATATTTATTTAGAATTAAATTAGATATAATCAATCATTACAACAATTAAAGAGATTTGTTTACTATATACCTAATAAAACTTCCTTGCAAGTTGTTAAATAAATATAAAAGAACGATATAAATAAACAATTACTTGTATATATCCAGGAACAGACGAACTTGGGTCAATTTCTTCCAGGTACGTTTCCTGGAGTGCCAGCATGGTGTCGATTAGGGAACCCGTGTACCCTCTGTTAACACGTGTTGACATCGTTCTTGTCGCTGCAAGTGTTGGACCATCTCCACCAGGATTTCCTTCTAATTCATTTTCATACGCTTCCGTAGGACCTATACCTGTGGCAAGCTGTTCAGCGACTCTATTACGAGCGTCTACTCCAGCCCAGTGTTGCACATAATCGGCATCCTCATTGTGAAATATATTCCCTGTTCTGCACATCAACATGTCTATAGGGTCTGCGCCTTGCAGTGACCACATGGACAATGATCCTTTCCATACGGATGTACAGCCCTGATACGTACATTTGAAAGAACATCTAAGGAAAAAATACATTACAGCACATTTATTAGTATTTATTAATTACTACCGTAAAAATTAATTATTACAAATTATAAGGATTAAAACAATTAATTATCTAATTATATTAATGTCGTATGTATCAAAATACTGTACTAACATGTGTACTAATGTACTAACAAAGACTACATAATATTATTTATAGAACATAGAAGTTTAGAAAATTATAAAAATTATATTTTTAATGTTATTGTGAACACACTTTTTTATCAAAATGTGTTGAAGAAGAACAGAGTGATGATATAATTATATGATATTGATGGTAATAAATGCGGCTGTCTAAATCGTCTACATTATCTAACAAATTACAATTATAAAAAATTACCTACGAAAATTTAGTTTATTTGCAATATCTTTTGCAATATTTAGATAGAAAATTAAATATGTGTACAGTAAATATATAAATAAAAATTCTTAGATATGTTATATAAAAATAAATAAAAATATATAATATATAGCCAAAAATCATTGAAGCAATTAGACAGTTTATACAATTTCGTCACCAAAGAAGGTCACCGATACGTGTGACAGTAATAAATTTATTTATTGCAGTGAAGGTTTGTTTTCTATTTCTTTATTATTCAATATTCCGTAAATGCCCAAAAAATTAATTTAAAAGCAATACTATAGTTTTAAAAAAACAATCCTCCCATTTATCATAAATGAATAAATACTTTTAATATATTTATTTACGTAGAAAATATTGTGCGTTATTTTAATCAAAATAAACAATATGGTAAGCACCAAAATAATAGTTTAATTCAATATTTATTACGTATACAAATTTAAAATGCATAAAATCCTTACCGAAATACCGGACAATTTCGTTTTCTAGATCCAATAGCCTTTGTGTGGTGATGCATTACCATAAGTCGGCAATTAGTGACGGCATTCAGTCGTTCACGTAACCACTGATGTCCAACAAAATTATTTTCTTTTGACCGAATCTTCGTACAGATATCAAATGGAACCGGTATTGGAAAATTATTCATTTCAATTCTGAAAACATTATAAAAATATAAATTACTAATAAATTTGTTCGAATGAGAAACAAACTTTGGTCTTTTTCACATCATTAAAACCTTTTTATTATTATCATTAAATAAAAAATAAATAATTTAAAATAATTTTAGAAGCTGCAAAGTCAATATTACATTACTCGAAATTTTACAGTACTGTATCTGTTCATCGCAGGGCCGTACCGTGGGGGGGTGCGTTGGATGCAATCGAACCTACCCGCGCAAAAAAAAACAGATCCGCTTATACATGCAATTTTTTAATTTTAGGTGCATTTTACGGTTTAACTAAATTACAATAAAAAAATATGTTAAAAAGGTCCACTTATAGTATATTCGCACCTACCCAAAATGAAACCACGGTACGGCCCTGCATCCCGTTAATTATTTAGAATTATTTTTCACTATCTTGCAGTTGTATAGCTTTATATTATTTTTTGTTAACAGTTGTACATATAATATAATTAAAACTTTATAATTGAACAATATACTAATTTTTTTGCCTCCAGTTTGTAACCTTGATTGATATTACTGATTTTTTTATTTTCAAGGAAGGCAGCTGTTTTTCCTTGAGATTGAGCGGGAGGGGGGAATTCCAGATGGCCTGGAAACCATCGTAAATAAGTGCATCCGATTAATGTTCAATAAGTGTGACCTGGCCCATTATATACTTTTAATTGCTTTGTGATGTATTAATTTTATTTCACCTTCGCAGTTCTTGGGGGTGTTATACAACTGTGGACAAGTGACTGCACTAAACTGTTGAGCGGTCATTTCTTGCATTCATATTAATATGAGAAAAACTTTATCCAGCACTCCTATGGTCACATGACTGTCTCCTGAAAATTTCCAGTTTTTTTTTGTAAAATAGAAATTTTTAGGAATTTGTTGTTTTTCAATATTGTTTATGATGATGGTTTTTTTCTAATCAATGATTGGTATAGACTATATTCTAAATTTGCTTAGTGAAAAAAATTAACAACTTGGCCGGCTTCAACATCCAATGAAAGTAGTTAATTTTTTGGTGAAGAAAAATGCTTCCACTCGACTCAACCTTTTAATTAAACATACATAATATTTACGACGATAGAAATATTTCGATGGTACTTTATAGAATAAGTTTAACCAATATATATTGCTGGTATTGGTTTTGTTGTATTTTCGGCGGTAAAATTCATTCATAGGATAATAACTTCAATAGCGGTTTGGTGTCATCCTTCGAGGAAAAAGTAATAAATCCATTTAGAAAATAATTGGAATTAAATATTTGTACAATGTTACAACACATATATTTTATTACACTATTTGGTTGATGTAGCTGATTAAAATATAATCAATTTTAACGCAACGTGTCTAAAAGTAGTCATACAATGTTTTATCAATCAATTAAACGATCAATCATTATACATCAATAGTAATTAATTATCGTAACCCAGTTAAACCCTTTAATGAAGTCAGCATAGAATAAAAAATTTAATATTTTTTACAAGGTTTCATTAAATATTAATAAAATGTTTATATTCTTTTAAACAAGACATATTCAGAAATATATAGAAAATATATAATTACGTCTTACCGGTCTCCAATGACATTTTAGACGATAAAAAAATACGACTTTCCATTTTTGTCGAATGGTTTCAGAAAAAGTTGGTCCGAAATTTCAAAACATTCTGTGACGGAAAAATAACTTATTTTTGTTAACGAATTTGACTTGTTTAAAGTATAGTCAGATTAAAACAAGAAAAAAAGCTACTACCTAACTTTTGGTGTAGAATATTTGTTTAAAAATTGTAGATACTCGGAGAGCCAAAAATTAACTCCGGGAATAACTCTGGGACAATGTTATACATGTGTAAACCATGCGGGGTGAAGTATATACGCTCTGAAGCTCTATGCGTTAATATCTATACGTTCTCTTATACATTTATTGATTAGATTAAATGTTAAGTGTGATAACTAAATGCAACAGACAGTTTATTATTTATGACAGTAATTTTTTGTAGAAAACGAAAACTATTTTTTTATTAATGTTTAGTGTTTAATAATTACTCAGGAATTAAAATTCGAGAATTGATAACGACAGCATTGGGAGAAGGAATTTAGAGTTGGTCACGAGGTTGTGGAGAGAGTCGTTGGTTCAGGGAGGTGTCGTTCGTTCGAAACGGAGGAAAACATCAGGATAGCGGCTTAATTAAAATTATTTATAAGTTATTTCTACTCATATGTTTATGAAATGTTTTGTATACTTACGAACTGTTATTCTGTACTACATTTATATGTATAGTTACATTGTTCATTGTATACAATATTAATATATTAATGTCCGTATTAAAATTATGTTCGTTTTATTGTAATAGTATCTAATAGTATCTAATAGTATCTGTAATAGTATCTAAATTAACTGATGCATAATTATAAACATGTAAATTTTAACGAAAGTATATTATTAGAGAATATAATTTATATTAATAATTATATTACGAACAACAACTGTCCAAAAATTAAAGTGTTTTTTAAAATAAATTATGATGCAATAAATTAAAAGCAAACACGCTCGTTTTCACAAAGCAAGCCTATATATAGCTTACTATATATATATAAACATAATCTATCGAACATAGCCTATGACATAGGTGAAATAAAGATATTCTTATATTACATATTAATATAATCAATGACTCGTTGCAAACAATTATTGATTTGTAGACGTATTTTTTATTTTCTTCGAAAATGAATTAGTAAATAATTTGTTTTTTTTATATCGGTATCGATTAATATTAAAACAATATAACAACTCCGTAATTTAGACGAGCTCATATTGTCACAATAAAAACATGTGATTATGTAATACAATACACCTAATTATTACTTTCTAATGTTCAATTATGAAAAAATTCGTTACTAATTAAATTTATGTATTAGTATTAAATTTATAAATATTTCAAATTTTACAATAAGCACTAATTATGTCCACGAATTGACAGATACATTTAAAATGGGTAATTAACCATTAATCTAATGCTATTTGAAATTTAATATGGACAATTGAGGTGCAATAAATTTTAATAAACATCGTATTTCTAAATATTTCCGTATGTTTTCTTTTTATATGATCAGAGATTTGATGTTGGCCAAACTGATAATAATAGACTATATTAAGAACAATGTTTAGTAAAACGAATCATTTTAGATACGATAATGTAAATATATTATATATCCATTAAAAATAATTTCGATTTTGGGAATGGACAAAATTAGAGTTGAATAACATTGCCGCGTAAATATATTGGTGAATATTAAAGCTATATTATATTGCTATTATATGTGTAGACGCATTGGCAATTTAATCAGAAAAGCACACTAAATAAATATAATAGCCCGAGCTTGCTCCAGAGGCAATTGCTATTATTATCATCTGTGATTAAATACTATATAGTTCCCCCTAACAAGAGGAACTCCCCCAGAAAATACGAAAGACTGCAGTGACAGCATAATTGCCACATTTTACGTATAAAACCAGCCAACTCCGAATCAATTAGAAAGTTTTGAACGATAGACCAACGATCTCAAACCTATAAATGGTAGCTTCCGCACAGGCATTGAAGTTAATAAGAGATGAATTTATATAAACACAGAGTCGATTTGATACAAATTATGTCCACGTATTGTTTAAAATGAGGCAATTTCGGTGGTGCAATTGAAAATGTTCCTATCGAAATTCTTAAAAGTTAGTTATATACTATCTCTCTAAATATTTCTAAACACAAGCGTCAATTTGGGAAGTCTGATAATAACTGAAGAATTTATTAAATATATGTTGTTTAATAATATTTAATATAGCCAGCATAATCTAAAACTGATCAACAAATTTATGATTCTATATGTTACAGGACACTAAGTAAACACAATATTTATCCGGTACAACTTTGACATTTATAATAGCAGATATATATATAATATAGTTTAGTAGCATTACATGTATGTGAAAGTATTTTTGTTAACATAATAAAAATTAATATTTGAAACGTAATATTTTCTGACAAAGTGTCAAATGTCTAGGAAATATTGTAATCCAATACCAAGATCGCCCGCAAGCATGCGCACTATAGACCTACGCAGATGCGTATAATAAATTATTATAGTGCCCTTTTCAAAATTAAAGTAGGACTATAGAGAAAATGACACAATTGCAAAATAAATTAATTGCTTAACATTCATCTAATCTCATAGCAGCAGAAAGAATTTGGGAAAAAATCACATGAATTAAATGTTTTAATGCCCGGCCATCTGGGCTAACAGAAACAAAATGAGGAGAATAATAAGTGCAGGAGAAACCAATAACAGTTTAATAAAATACCTTTAATTTTTCAAATAAATGAACATTCATTCACTCCAATTTCAAACCATCATTTAGAATAGTATTCCATTAATTAACATCACAACAAAACAAATTAAAAAAAAACTAATAACATCAAAACGATTGCCAATTAGAAGCAACATTTTATAATAACATAAAGATGGTTTAAATAAAAACAACATTCAACTCCAGAAAATTTTAGCAAAAGGAATGTGCTACCAAAAATATTAATTTAAAATCGTAACATATTCTGTACTCTTCAAAAGAAACCCGTAGTGGAATCTGCTAAGGAAAATATCATACATTTAGAAAACATTAATTAGAGAAAAATATCATTGCTAAATGCAAACAGGGAAATTATCAAATGGTTATCTTCAGCAAAATCAAAAGATATAAAACCTATGGTGGCCGAGAGGTATCAAAATATAACTACATGTTTTTATCACTGAATTACTGGGTGTTTTTACTATATAAGTTACTTCTTTAATTTATAAGTTACTTCTTTAATTTATAAGTTACTTCTTTAATTTATAAGTTACTTCTTTACTATATAAGTTACAATAAGTACAATATACGTGACAATAAGTAGGTCATCGGCTAAATATATTAAAACTATGTTTGAAAACAATTTTTATTGTTTTTAAAGGGAAGGGACAGCGCGTACGCTTGTCCCCACTACCAAAAATTCCGCGCCCGAGCCTCCCCTATTTGGGGAAGTCGCAGAGGTCAACCCAATCGTAGTGCAATGATCGGGCCTCACTCTGGGGACACTGCCTTGCTGATCACAGTATTCCCCACGCCAGGTAAGTATGATTTTAGGTAACATTTTATTGCAAGTGAGTTAGCCGATTGAATAGTTCCTGAAATAAACAATTACCATAAAAAATTAAATCTTCGAAAAAATTAAACATTATGCAAACAAAGTAGCAAAAGTTAAATAAGACTAATTCAAATCACAAATTTTTAAGATAAAAAGTCAATACATGCGTCAATTATTAAAGAAACCGTTTAAATTGTGACATACATATTATACTTAACTGACTACTTGTACATATTACTACCATATTACACTATTATATTAAATTATAAAATTAAAAGATTTTAAAAAATATATATATTAAACATTGAGCCTAAATTGTCTCGTTACTAATTGTTTCGAAAAGAATCTACCCAACACAATAAATATATTAATATAAGGCGATGAAAACGATTTTATTGCACATACAGTTGAATCGAGGCCTTATCAGATTTTATAACATAAACATCGTCAAATAATAGTAACTAAACAAAATAGTTCATTTTGTTGAAATATTGTATTAATTTTATCTATTCTAATTCTGACATTTAATGGCAATATAGCTAGTTGTTGGTTGAAAAAACATACTTTGGGTTTTTCTATTTTATAAAAAAGCAACACAATAAAAAAATACTCAATTTACCTAAATTTTGTATAGGTATATATATATATAATGTATATATAAATTATGTACGCGTGTAAACCTTAAATGTCTTAACCGCATCCCAGACAAATGTCCACACATTAATTTCAATTATAATGGCTTAAATAATATTTTCATTATATGAGGTAATAAAAATAAGAGTCGAAAATTTCTTTAATTTACTGTTATTACTACTTTATCATTTTTTAATTACTAATATTATTTTCTTATATCAATAATAGTATTGCTATTTATACGCAGATCAAGGAGAGGTTCGTTGGGTTCGGTCAAACACTCCTCTACACACCTTAAAGTCTGATTAATTTTTTTAATAGATATTTCACATTTAAAATTGATCGATTTTATGTAACAAAAAAATCATTTAAAACATATTTTAAAATTGAAAAAAATCGACCACTGTCCACCGAAATATGCAACAGTATATTTATAATTTAAGATATTAATGACCACACTACTTACATTTTATACTGAATCCGATACCATAAAATTACTTATTGCACATATATACACATGCTAGTTACACCAACTAAACATATAATCAGAATATCTAATCTGATAAGGAATAATATATAGAAGTATACTAGCAAACAAATGGAAATTTTATTCAAATAGCTGATGCTGCTGAACAACGATCTAATTGAAGTGTTCATCACATTACAAGAAATTTTTCCACAACTCAATAACTCGTAAAGCATACAACGGATACCCTACATTTCTAGTGGGTTGATATTAGAAATATAGTTTTTCACTTTTTTACCTGTCAAAGTAAATATTAAAAATATATGTATTGTATGTTCCTACTTTTACCAGAAATAGTAGTGCTTTTATTAAAGATTATTTATAATATTAGTAATATAGAAACATAAAATCTTTAACAGCACAGGTACCATAATGCCATTCATTCATTTACTACCCTTTCATTACAGTAAATTAAGCCTATATTATAACTAAATAATATTGTAACTAAAAATTAACTATTGAAAATTAAAATCAGAGATTATTGTCACCAACAAAAGTGTTTCATCATTTCTTTAAATCTGGATAAGCATAATATATAGACGACATACATCATTCATACATAATCTTTCATATTGTAAATAATTTCCTAATGCAAATTACCCCAAAATTGAGCTTCAAATTCGGCAGTACCTCTCGACCCTCTTACCCGCAATGTATTTATTACCTAAATAAAAATATAGCCTATAGGTCACTAGTGTAGAACTTAAATTATATATGCCAACAAAAATTCAAAAGATCAGTAAACCATGCCCAGAATCAGCTGTTTAATTACGTACATAGAAATAATTGACTATATTCAAATAAATAAATTCAGTCTACTAATTGAAGTATGGAGAAACTATTAACAAAAATACAATAAAACGAATGTTACAAAGATGAAAAGCTTGCAAAAAAATATATTATATGTAACATTAACTAAAGTCGACAATCATACAATAGATTTACTTGGTTATCAAAATCTTTATTGACCTAGCGTATAATGTGTGAAAGCTTTCATCCGGGTTTTACATAAAACATGCAGTAAATGCTTTACTTACATAACATTCATAGATTGCGTGCAATAAGTATCAAGTTGACTGAAAATGTCAACGAAATACGATTGCAAGGAAACAATATTCAGTAATTGCAATGTGAATAATTTATTTTAATACGTAACATTTCATTTATCTGACGCAATCATAGATATTAAAATCAATAAATATTTAAATGCAACAATAACATACTGATTAAGTGGTAACTAATTGCAAATACAATAAAAACAACAATCATATAAATAATCAGCAAACACGAATATAAGATTGAACTCACGTTAACAATGTACTGTGTTGCTCGTAATAATTATGATACTTGTTAACAATTTATAATGTCAATTAACATCATGGATGTTACAATTTTTTTGCCGTGTTATACTTCAGAGAATTTACGACTAATCTCTTTAATACAAAGTAGTCAGTGCTAAATGAATAAATACATACATGTCAGGCGCTTTGTATCCATGAAATAAAACCAATAGTCGGATAAAGTTGCACGTCGAGAATATGTCTGAGCAAAGGTGGAGAATCAATATCACCCACCAGTTAATCAGACATATCACAACTGTGGCCAACTTGTTCAAAAACAGGTAACACTGTCCACTGAAAGCCTGAAAAGAGGAGTCGAGAGAAGAGGATTTAAGTAATCACACAAATCACACCAAGCAAACGGTTCTGGCGCACGGCCAACAAACGCGTGCACACAGCTTTAAAGCTTCTCTCTGTAGATTCAGACTCAGTGCAACAGTTTATATACTAGCAGCTATTATACAAGGGGTACAAGCGAACATGAACACAGCCGCAGTTTACAGTCAACAATGCACAATCAACCAACCAGATTGCGCTCTATTGCTGCACACCCCAATTTCACAGATAAAAGCTGAAAATAACCGGAAGCCACTATGAAGCGTCATAGCTAGTTGGTGATGTAGACCCATCAACATCAAACTGGTTGAATAATTATCTCGTAAAATGACTGGAAGTGGCTTCACTGAACTCCCCTATTCGACATAATAGAATCATATCGAAGATTATTTAAAATCTATGAACGAATTATACAAAAGAACTAGATTTGATCAAATAATTACTATATATCAAAAGAACATAACTGAGAGCAGAATACATGCTAGTTTTACCCTCAGGCGGAGACATGATTTAAGGATATCCCCAAATGAAAATTATGATAGCCTTAAATTAAATTCCGGAGCAAAATTGCTGTTGAACATATTCTGCATAAAGACGTAAATTAAATATTATTTTTTAAATAAAGATTTGCATCATTCGACATGAAAAAGTGTAATTGGAAATAGTTAATTTTGCTAAGTAAATACCTACATCATATTAAAAACCAAACATTGCAAATAAGGTTTAAAATTATACGGTAAATTATTTTCATACATCATGTAAAAGAGAAAGCGTTTTGTTTCAAAATACCAATATTCGTATTGGAAATCCATCAATTTATTTGTTGAAATTATGTTAGATACGCACGATAATGATATGTGAAATATATTAACTCAGTAGCTGCCTTAGTTGGTTCATATTTTGCTCCACCTAAGAAGGAGTCAATCATTAAAACCAAAATAAATTTTGTGATACTGACGAACGAAATATTCAGAAGAGGAAACAAAAATTCGATAATTAAAAACAATTAAATTTGACAAACGTGAACCATGCACGCACATGCCGTTAAGCTTAATTCGATTTTATTGGTCTTACTAAATTATTGAGAGAACATGTTTTTCAATAATAAATAGGACTCTAGGAAAACAAAACACCAGAAAACTAACAGAATACTTTTAAAAAAAAACAATAAAAAAGCCATGGCGCCGAATATAATTAAGCATAAAATAACATATTAGGGGTCACAGAAGATTGCTGTATATACTAAAAGAAAAATATTAAATCTTAATAAGTAATAAAAGGTACACGATTTTTTTAAAAATTTTAGCACACTATTGCTAAAATCGCGGAGACTGGCCTGTTAAAATGAGAAAAACATAATTTTAAAATATATTGCCATTGATTGACATTCATATTAAACTTTCGTTGGTTACATTTTATAACATCTTCAAATATAATTTTTTTAATACATAAAAAAGAAACATAATTAATTTCTATTTAGTCCGGAAATCAATTACATAAATTTAACTTTGATGATGACCAAAATTAATGGACTACCTAATAGAAAGTAAATTTAATACGATTGACTAATCGAGAGCGTAAATAAATGTAACAAATTTTCAAGGTAATTAAAATATGAAAAATGATCCAGCAAATAGTTTTCAATGGTTTTCATAATCACTGATTTCAAGGAATTTTGAGGGTAAAGGCTCAAATTAATGTGACTGCTATACTTTCAATAATCCCTGTTCCATCAACAAATTGAGCAGTTGTTAGATTTGTCAGATACTAAGTCATCTGATAGAATTGTCCAATGAAATGCTGCTGCAAAATTGATTAACAAATATAACAGCAAAAAGATTAGTAAACAAATGTATAAGCTGAAGGATTCATTAAAGAATGTTAAATAACAATAACCAGACTTAACATACACAGGAGTGAGTAACCTTTCAACCTCATGATGTATCATAGCATATATCAATTCAAAATAATGGTAAGTAAATCGTAGAAACAGAATGATATAGTACACGAAATAATAAATAAAAATTAGTTTAGTATTTATTGAAAACATCCCACAATGAATAACCTTCTGAAGTATGGCAATTGTTGATGATAAGGTACTCACCTGAAAACTTTTCTTTAATATTAAGATATATTTTTATGAAGAATGAGTGATGCATTTCCACACTACATTCAATCACATGTTGACTAGTTTAGTTGTAAATAAGTACATGCCAGTAGCATATGTATGACAAAATATTTATAAAACATACTTGAAAATGAAAAATACCACTTTTTGACAGGATGATTTATTTGGTTGCCTTATTGACAATTATTTGACCTTGTAGTATTATTTAATAATTAAATTATTTTAGATAAATATATATGGTTGTTAATATATTAATAAAATGTTTATGTACTTATTGTAATACTTTTAATTAAAAATAATAACTTATAATCATCATATATACAGATACTGTATAAATGATCACATAAAAAATTATAAATAAAATCATAACATGCTGAATTATTCTGTAAATAGATTATAAATATAAACAAATTTAAAAAACATATAAAACGACATGTGGTTTAACAATAAATTTAGTTGACATTGCAGTATGAAATATAAAATCAATATCATAATAAGATGTACTTTTGTGTTTAATAGATATGCATGTAAATTTACATTGTATCATTACATATTAATTCATTACTGTTTATATCAAACATTTAGAAAATAACTATTATTAAATAAAAATATATATAAGGCATAATTCAGATCTGAGAATGTATTATCATTATTTTAATGGAAATTTTTAAGAGACAATCTCTGAGGTGACATAGATGTGTTCAGTCAGTATACCCACAAAATTGGTGCACAACAGAGAACATTTTAGAGGTTTACCAATCATATAACATTAGAGCAATCATACAAACATATAAATGCATGTGGTATCATATTATCTTCAAAATTAAAGTTTTGTGATAAATCAAATAGAATTTGAAATCTAACTGATTGAATAATAGTTCTTTACTGAAATCTAATGATATCTACCTAATGAATTTTAAAGTCCACCATGATGTAAATTAAAATATTCACTAAGGAAAGCAATGTATTATCCACAAGCAGGTATCAAATGTGTGGGAACACATCTACAGCGGTGTCAAAAATTTGGACAGGAAATTGACAGAGTTGGCAAGGGGGTCCGGGATGAAGCCCCTGCTTGTTTCAGGGGAGAGCCCATTATTATTATGTAAAACACATTATCTTGAAAAAAAATCTGGACTAGTGGCATCTAAACATCATATATCAACAAAATGTCAACAACCACTTCCAATTATTGCCACAAACAGTTGTATTCATGCGATATCATCTAAACTTGCCAAGTCACTATATTTATTTATCTGATTTTGAAACCTTTCATTAACCAGACCTGTTCACACCAAATTTTTGAAATTCTGTAGTTTGCTCATAGTTTTCAAAGATTATCCGTAGTTTTATTTATATTTTATTTATAAGAGATATTGGTAGTACTGTACACATAAAACACATTAATAAATAATATATTATAATAATAAAAGGTTGTAGAAAATATATGTCTATATTGTATCAGTGAGTATGGAAGAAACCCTTAACAAATTAAAGTGTTGCCTTATAATGTGCCGATTTCAGACGATCCAACTCTGAATATGATAGGGCTTTGCAGGCCTCAATCGGCCCACCCAATCTTGACTTCAGAACATGAGTGTCCGTACCCAGAGACATACACTGGTCAGCCCTATTCTTCCTAACACAGGAGAATATTCTTGCACAATGCGCACTGGAATGTGGAATGACAAGAACTGCCAGCATTACCATGGCAAGAGCATGTAATTCTGGAAAACTGTCTGCGATTGCAAACCAGGTGGAATCCATCCTTTCCATGATGCACTTCGAGACATCTACCAGTTGATAGTTGCAGAATTGCTCGAAAAGTAGGACATTTTGAAAGGAAATATAGAATGTCAACACAACCAAAGGTGTCAGATCTCTGAAGAGCAACATCAGCATGCTTCAGAATGGGGTCAAGGAGTGGGAGCTTCTTGAGAAGGTACTTGCAGGCAGTGACGAAAAATAATTCGAAGTTGGCATAAAACTCAACCAGTTTGGTTTGCCAAAGACTATTGCTCTCCTTGTCAGCAGCAATGAATTAGCGAGCTTTTTGGCTAATAACTAAGTCATCATCTCACATGTGGTTGGCCGCATCTTGAAATCAATCTCACGAAGTAGCTTGCCAGTTGTACTGCTAGGGGTAAGAAAGCATGAGAAGATTGAAAACAACAGTTTCTGCAGTGATTGTCGGAGTTCGTGTATCTGTAGGGCTTCGCACTGCAAAGAAGTCAGCACAGCATTGAAGACCTTGATGGTGTAAGCCAAGAACAGACAATACAGATGGTTTGTGGGGGACTTCAGAAACTAAACTGTAGGTGTGACCTTTGTAGACACATAAGAGATAGGTGACTGTTTATCACTCAAAGCTTCATTACAATATGTTTCTTATTATAAATCATGAGTGCCTATCCAACTGCCTAGTACAATAAAACAATATTGAATTATATTTGGTTTCTTATGGATTATGTTATGATAACAATTTCCACATACTAACATTATTATTAAAAAAAACTATGATGTAGTTAGTTAATTTGCCATATTTTCACTAAAAATTATATTCAATTCAAATAGTAAATAACAGTTATATTATTTTATATAGAAATGATATACTTGTGAACATAAATCTCTCATATATCTAGAAATAAAATATATATGTTGCATTAGTCTTGAATTATTTATAACAGAAAATCCAGTAAATAAATCTTGTGTGTGAATTAAATTTTCTTATTGTTTTTGAAAAATTTATTTTATTATAATTGTATAATGTATGTAGAAGGTAGGTAGAAAATGTTAGTTACTTAATTGTTGAGGAGAGGATAAAATTATCTGAATAAAATAATATTAGA
>JAUZND010055519.1:0-18848 GCA_034780555.1 Coelogynopora nodosa
GGTTTTTTACTAGAAAAAAAGGAAAATAGAGCGAAGCGAAGCGAAGATTTTTTGTCCTATTGTCTCCATATGGGTCCTTTACTACTAATAGTAAATATTATAAATGTATTTTTAATACATTACCATTGATGTAATTGAATAGCACTTTATTCTTCAAAAATAACATTTTATAAAACAATATATTTTAGTCAAAGATTCTTGATCTGTCAGTACAGATTAGGAATTACAATAAAATAAAATAAATTACTTTTAATTTTTTTTTTGATACATTCCTGTATAAAAAAAAATAATTTTATCAAATATGTTAGATTTTTTAAAATAACATTTAATATAATATGATATTTTTGTCAATCATTAATAATTGATATGGATTGTTCAAGAATCATGATAATAATGATATAATAGTAAAGTATAATACAACTATTATTTTGTATTCAAATAATAATCACTTTTTTTTATTTTGATACATTCATATAAATGTTTTTAATAATTATTCATTTTATCAAATATATTAGATTTTTAAAAATAATATTTGATATAATATTAATTTTTATTCAAACATTCTTAATCTTTCTGGATGCAATAATCACAATATGTAAAAGCTATCAAGGATTTAGGAATTTTAATTTTTTTTATAGAGTCTCATAATTTGGTAAAATTTGCAATAAAATAATTTTATTCATGCTACACTTCTGAGAAAATTGCATTATTATTATTAATTTGTTTAGTCTTGAATGCTACCAGATTATATCATTTATTTGCTTTGTCATGGGCCCTGCTGATCTTGTAACTTCCTTTGATTTTTGTGTTATCCATTCTCATCCCTGACTGTATATATACTACTGTGAATGTTATAAGTTACATTAAATAATGAAACTGAGTCATTAGTTTGTGAAGGTTATTTATTGGGTTAATATTGTATGTCAGTACCAATAGAAAGATATTTAGGAGTATGGGAATTCAAATAGTTTATGAATAAGTATTTTTCTTGCAACTATACATACATATATTTGAATTGTTTTAATTTAATGTTGTGCCAATTTTATGTTTCAATCAGCCAGGTAATGATTATTTAGTATTACTATATAAATTATGTTCTAAATATAATCTTTATTATTAAACTTCTTTTCATATAAAAAATTGAAGTAAATTTCATTCTATAAGTTAAGGGGATTTTTTAATCATGGTTAAATGTAATTATAATGTAAAGATAATTAATGTAATCCATCATTCATGATCTTATAGAGGGCCCACATATGTATCAACTTTTCTCTCCTTTGAAATATTAAATTTTTTGTTGATAAGGTTTAACATAAGTCATCACTGAAGTTATTTGAGATTACATGGAACAAATCATTTTATTTGCATCTAATTATACTCAGTTATGTGACATAATTAACAATTTTTGAATAAGTTTGTATGGCTAATTATATTGACCAATTTCAGACAACATGTTCTATGGTAATCCTTAATTATTCTTTGAGTCATTGCATGTCACATACACTTACAAATATAGCTAATATTTATGTAGTACAATAACCTGCAGACTAATATCATAGATTGCAAGTAATTATGACTATCACTCTATTTGCTATAATTCAACCAGCTTACTTTGTTCATAATTATTTTTTAATAATTAACAAATTATTTCACTTGTATTTGATATTATTAGACATTCAGACACTTTTTGTAAGAAAGATTTGTTCAAAAATAAGTTACTGATTTCATTTTATGTGCAAAGCTTGTAGTACAATAATAATGATCTCAATTGTTTAATCTGATACAAGTCTGATGGATAATTAAATAGAGTTAATATAGCCAAATATGGTCAAATGCAAGACAAACAGTCATTTATCATTCTATATTACTAATATCATCAAATTCAACAAGTCACAATACTAGTCAACCATATTCTTACTTATTGCTGTCCAGGTATGTGATTTCTCTGACTTTTTGGGGTTATTTTGATTGTTCTTGAGATTGATTCAAATATGGTATCAAATATAAGGGGTAGGGGGTCAGGGGTATGTTGTTAAATTTATTTTGTGTTTTATTTAAATTGTAATATATTATAGTGTTATAAAATAATCTAAAGCATTTTTACACAAGCACAAAAATTGAAGGATATGCACTACAATGTATATTTCATTATGTTTTAATTGCTTTACAATGTACATTCAAGTTTTGTAACAGTTACATGTAATATTACATATAATTATATATCCACAAATAACAGTTAATAATTTTAACCATGTAGCATTTGTGTTTCATGAAACCTCAACATGTCTCCAAAAAGCAGTTCAACTTTAGCTGCTTTCTCAATTGATTATAATCAAAAGCTCTTGCCCCAAAAACAAACATTTATTGGACGTCAAGCCAAATCTCTTCTTAGAAATTGCAGTACTTTTACTTCTGAAACATTCTTCTTGAAGATGTCCCATGCATATACAACAACAGGAGCCTGCCTTTGATAAAATGAAAGGACAATATAAAAATAGTGGACAACTAAACATTGAAGTGTCTTTCTTCTTTTGATCCCTCTGCAAAAGTCACAGAGTCTTCCTGTCATTCATGTTACAAATCCTATGTATTGCACCAACAGTTATTTGTGATACATTTGAATTAGAAGTATGTAATTTTCATATTTCGGACATACCACCTTTTGTTAAAAATTGATGAATTGATGCTTGGTGGTGTTTACTTCAAAATAAGTATCAGATATATTTGTCAAAACAGCTTGTCACTCTTATCATGTTTTTGTGAACTACAAGTGGAATCAGCATTAAATGTGATAAAGGAAATTACTGATTCACAATCTTCATGTATCCATGTATCAACACAAAAATGCCATCCAATTTGTAAAATATGACTGAAAGCTTCTGATAAGACGTCACTTACATTTTTCAAAGACCACAACGACCAATTTAATCCTGTGTACCCTAAATTGTCTGAATATATCAGCAGTTATTGAGATGACATTGAGAAAAATCAAGAAGAACTAATCAACAAAATGCACAAGCTTTCTTCATTTACTAATTCTCAAACAAATAACAATGCCAATCAATAAGTCCTTGAAAGTGGCCCAGCTAGCATTCAAGAAACACTGTAACAAATTAGTCAAATTTTCTGAAAAGCAAAAACTTTCCATTTTTTATAACATACTTAACAGTATTCTACATTTTTTCAACTTAATTTATGATATTTAACCCATTGTTTGGCAAATGTAGTTTATTTATTGAAACTAAAAGTGGAAAGGTCTTATGTTGTGTTCTCCAATCCTGGACTGGCTTCTTTTTGCATCAATGTTTTTATAGCAGGTACTATATTTTTTCTATGACTGTATATATATGTATTTATACATTTTATTGTTACCTACATCTAGTAAGAAAATTTTCCCACTTACAATTTTGCTGTGATTTTGCAGTTTTTATATTTTATATATCACTAAAAAAATATTTAAAACATTGCATTTAATGTTTGTGTATTTATATACATATTTTTTCATTAATTATATATGTAAGTTCATAAATATTATTATTATATCCATATATAATGTACTGAAAAGTTTATCATATTAAATTGTTAACTACCTAATAAACATCAATTCCTCTTTTTAATTTTTGTATATATAACAGAATTATGAAAGATGCATTTATGTGATTGGGCACTACATGACGATTTTATAGGCTATGATGGTCACATAGCCATAGACTGGCTGGTCACATGCCTGGTATAGTCATTTACACTATAGTACAAATTAATTACATTTTTAAGTCAGTTGTCAACCTCTTTAAAAATGTAATAATTTAGTATTAGTCTTCTGTGAAATGATAATAATATAAATAGTTTAAGTTAATAAGTCTTCTGTGATATGATAATAATAGTATTAGTTACAGTTAATTGGTCTTGTGTGATAGGATAATAATAGTATTAGTTAAAGTTAATTAGTCTTACATAATAGGATACTAATAATATTAATTTAAGTTAATTAGTCTTGTGTGATATGATAATAATAGTATTAGTTAAAGTTAATTAGTCTTGTGTGATATGATACTAATAATATTAGTTTTATTAGTTTAAGTATTTTGTCTTGTGTGGTAGGATACTATTAGTTAAAGTTAGTTAGTCTTGTGTGATATGATAATAATAGTATTAGTTAAAGTTAATTAGTCTTGTGTGATATGATAATAATTGTATTAGTTAAAGTTAATTAGTCTTGTGTGATAGGATACTAATAATATTAGTTTTATTAGTTAATTGTGAATTAGTTAATTTTATTTATTAATTAATTTATAAGTTATTTGGTCTTGTGTGATATGATAATAATAGTATTTGTTTTACTATGTATATGACATCACCATAACGTTACAACTTTATTGTTTTATTTTAAATATTGCATCTTTAATCACTGAACTAATCCTAATATTAATACATACTTTATTATTCTTTCAGAGTATGTTAATACTTTTTTTTGGATCACTCCTACTTTCTGCTGTTGCTCAATGCCATATTTGCTCCTACAGCATTCCAAAAATTGACGAGGTAATATTTTCATTATAAAATAGTTACATTTTTTAGTGTTATTTTGAGTTAGTCAGCATAATTAAATATTTATACAAAAATGTCATATAATCTGTTTTAAATAAAGCTAGCAATGAAATTGAAACTTTATTTTATTAAAAATTAACTTAAGGTGCTGACTGGTGTCAATCTGAATACTCCAAGAAGAGAAAGACGTAGTGCGACATCGCAGTTAAGAATATCGCCATTTTATGATGAAACCTTTAACCTACAGTCTGATCTTCTGGCCAAGGTAATAACTTTCATCATTGCAAATCTGATCATTTGTATAGTATCTGGTTCTTATCTACTTTTCTGTACTATTTCAGAAGTCAATTGTGCAACAAGCCATTGATTACTGGCAGTCAGTGCTGAAGCCAAAGACATCATCTAACAATATAAAATTAAACCGGTAGGTAACCAGTTTGATCATTTACATTAATCATATAGAGTAAATTTTTATTAATAGTGTTAATTTTGTTAAATATCCTTAATGTTTCTTATTTAAACAATTATTGTTTTATGTTCTGATATATATATATAATTGTTTTTTATTTACTTTATTTAATTTTTAAAAATTCAGTGAGTGCAAAACGCCGTCTGTTGCTTACAAAAAAGAGAACGATACTTTTGTCTACTATTGTGAGAAAGGATGCTCTGAAACGACTCGGTGTGGCGTAAATGTGGTACCCACAAACCATCTTGCTGTGAGTCTTGGTATAATTTAATGTTCATCAATTCATATGTAATATATGCATACGTGTTTAACGGATTAGGTTGTATGAATAATACGCTGTGGTTCTACAAAATAAATGTAGTACACCTCATTTGAAACCTATATCTTACTGGTTTCACAACTATTTAAAAAAAGAACAAAACAAATTTTTATATACTATTAATGACTAAAATCGACTTTTTCAAGGTAGTGTAAAGGCTAATTGAATTTAACAACAAACAGTTAAATGTAGTGCTCTTTTTAAATACTCCATCTCATAATTTACTATTGTTTTTATTCGAACAATTTTTTTTAGGAAACGTATATGAATAATATTACACTATCAATCGCAGCACACCGTCGTTCTAATTGAAATTTACTATTTGTTTTTACTATATGGTAAAATACTGGTTTTTTAATTATATAATTTTTAATTTAATGATGAGTTAAAAATATATTCTCTACGTGTGCATGTCTGGTTATCGACTAATTCCCACTTAATCGAACTTCTCTTAATACCAACATCGGCTGTCAGGAGTGTCGGGAATTAAAGAACAATAACTTCATGGTGACTGGAACGTCTGGACCTGGGGTCTCCAATGTCGACTACATTCTGTACATCTCCGCCAAATCGACGACCAAGTGTACTTCGTCTGAGTCGGTGTTGGCCTATGCGGCGCATTGTCAGATCGAGGGAGAACTCGACAGGTGAAAATAAACTTTACCTTATATTTTATTTAGTAAAATAAACTCTGTAAATCTTAATATACATTCGAAAATGAGGGTACGTGTGGATCTATCTCTAGCAATCGGAGGCGGGCGATTAGAAGCTCAGTTATAGCTGCTAATAGAATTCCAGTGACTGTTAGGCACTATCTGACCTACTCGAAGCAGTCGTTATGTCAGCCGATTTTAATTAGTTGCCCAGAGGCTATCTGTTTTAATTGCACACTTCCACTTAGTTCACTGGAATCTTTTATTTTATAATATATTATAAATGCACAAGACAAAAATGAATTGCCTCATAAGTCAGTTTCATAATTAAGATTGTTTCATTAATACAAATATTACAATTCTCAAATCGGATTCAAGGCAAGTGGCTATTTAATTCGGAACTGATATTTTTAATCAGAACTGAAAAAAATATTATTAGCTATGTTTTTTCACTATTAATAGTATTATGTGATGCATTTTGCTTTCTAGCCTTCATAATAGGACAGCATTTATTAATATATTGCTGTATTATATTCAGTCATATTTATATACTTATTATGTTAACCTACTGTAGTAACGATTCATTCTTAGTTTCAAACAGTATTAAATAGTTAACTTACATTTATTGAGACAGAAATCAAGTCATTTGTAGTAAGTCGTTATTATGATTATATGCCAGTAAGTAAAAGGGTCAATTCATCAGTAGAATATAATATATCTGGACGTAGTTAGTTACTTTGAATGTCTTGATCTACACACTAAAAATTTAATTAAACATAATAAAATTGATATCTACTCATTTAAAATTACTAAAGTGACAATACAACTGTTAGTTCATAATAAAGTGTAGGTGAGTTACTTAACAATGTTTCACAATAATACGCCTTTTATAACAAAACTTTTATAATAAAAATATATTTCTGGTACACAACTCATTGAAAATACTATTGACAGATTGTCCATGACCTGGAATGACTTGAAAAACCTATAAAAAACGAGAATATAGACCTTTCAGTGTAAAATGGAAGTAGGGTACAAGTCAGTCAAAAAAAATTCAAAACATTTGTATCAAATGTATCGAACAAAGCCTCTTCAAGTGGAACTGTAAACACCACCACCACTTCTTCCAACTCTGATACCACTGCTAGTGTTGTGTGCGGAACTCCAGTACAATATGCAGATCAGTACAATATGATGCAGTAAGGGTACAAATAATTTGGACAATGAAAGTTATACAAAGCAAATTTTCCAATCGAAGTACAGATGGGTTATCTGATTTGTTTGCGTACATTTTTACAGACCTTAAAATTGCAAAGAAATTTAGCCTTCGTCGTGATAAAATATCTTATACAGCAAATTGTGGATTTGCACCAGTGTTTAAGAGACAATTAGTTGATGAGATCTCGAAATCTATTTTGATTTAGCCCTTAACAAAGTTGCCCAATGTCAGAAGGATCTAGTTGTTGATAGTCGTTCAGCAGATTTGTCAGATGCTTAACGGAAGGTTTACGTGATTTGCCATTTACTAAACTCCTACAGCTGTCTATGGATGGACCTTCTGTCAATCTCAAAATGTATCGTTATCTGAAAACTAAGCTCCAAATTAACCCAGATGCTCCTGTGCTTTTCACAGGTACTTGCGATTTGCACATTGTAAGTGGTGCTTTTCATGCTGGTCACAAGGCTGCTAATTGGAGAATCAACAATTGTTTACGTTACATCTGTTATATCCTAAATAAATGTCCTACTCGGTGTGCTGCATACACATACTCCCCTGGTTATGCATTGTTTACTTTGAAGTTCTGCACAGTAAGATGGGTGGAAAATTCGAGTGTTGCATGTAGACCATTGGAAATGTTTCCTTCATTAAGCAAGGCTATGGGCCAATAAATTTGATTTAAAAACGCAATTGTTTGATAAACTGAAGACACTGGTGACGAACCCACTTCTACAAGCACAACTTCATTTTTTCAAGCATGTGGCTGAATGGCAATAAGGCAAAAGCCTTGGAATTGACTATTTGAATAATCTGGAAAAACCTGGAATCTAAAGCTGGAAAATCCGCGGACACCCTGTATTGAGCTAAACGTTTTGTTATTCACATCTAAAATTAGCTTAATTACTTAATGGCCTTTTTACGGCCGATGTTTAAATTTTATAAATTTAATTTCTACCATTTTAAAACTGTATTATAATTAAAAACATTAAAGTGTACACATATATTAGTTATTGTTTTCTACTCCAATTATAAACTGCAATTCAACTATCTCTTAAAAATTAAACTTTAAATGTGAGTATATATATATTATATTTTTATAACTGAAAACTTGGTTATAAACTTTTAAAAGTTATCGATTCTGTGCATTAGACAACTTGTGTTGTGTGTACTCTTTGATCTTCAATAAAACATATTTCTCAAACTCTAATTTGTTCTTGTAATGTCACATCAAACAAAGACTAATAAGAGCAATCGTGAGTTTGTGTAATTCGAGGATGATATATTTTGTGAGTATAACCCTCCCTATTATGATTATAATATATTAATAATATAAACAATATAATATATGTTGTTATTCGAACAAAGTCAATATTTGAATTAAGGCCTGATGTTTTATTTGTATTATCTAATGTCTCGAAGTAGGTGTTCGTTGTGTAGTCATCCACCATTTAACATTATAGTATTTGTTCCTTTAACTAAATGTAAGCTGGACATACATGATTGTACATTTTTTGTTCATTTGTATTGGATTTTTAATCTCATTTATTGTATACTAAATAAATTACATAGAATTAATTATTTTTAAATAATTTACAATTTTCTGTTTTCCTAATTTGTCTTATAGGCTACCATAATCATAACATTGTTTTCATTAACTAATAAATAGTTGGTAGTGTTGTACATATTTTTATATGTATACACAAAAATTACACTTCAAATTTTGTTTATTTTTTATCGTAGCGTGACGTTTCCAAGCCTTCTGCTCTTTTCGTTACTCTGAAAAGTGATACTGCATTTCATGACAGGTTATTTGTTCATAATGATAAAAATGAAACATTAACTTATTGAATGATTCTACGCAATCATTTTTTTAAGTGGCTGTATATATCTCTGGCAACTTTTGTACTAATTATATGCTGTAATTTGCATGAGTTTGATATTCTGTAATCAGTAATACATTGATCAAGATAGTGGTGACGCTTTGGCTAATGTACTCATTTTCCTGATTTGTAAGCATGCACACATATTTTAAACTTTTTTTACAATGTTGTATGATACCATTGATTTATTTTCTACATTCTTACTTTGGTTTAAAATATTTTCTTTTCACTTCATAATATTGTGCATTGAATTATCCAGTATATTGAATTGTCCAGTATAATTAATCGTGGGAGTTAGTGTTAATGTTACACAATCAGCCATTTACTGAGTTGCACAAATTACAGAATAAAAAAGTAATAGCCAGTACGTTATTTGTTTTCATTTTTTATTACAGTTATATAAATTATTTAGTTGATCTTTACAGTCCAGTAAATGGAATCTATTTTAGTTAAGCGAATGTTGCTGCCTGCTTTTGAACTCATAATATTGTTAACATTAAGTTGATACATTTTTGGACTTTTATTCTTGTTGATGACATATTTTATATTGAAGTATCATCATGGGGTAACTTATGTTGTCTTGTAATGAACCCCTTTATGTTATCCAATAACGACGAAAAATTATGTAAAGTTTTTATTTTAAACGATATTTTTTGTTTATTAAAAAAACTAAGATTATATTTATTTTACAAATATTAAGACTCAATTATTATAGATAAAACTGGATCAATTTTTAAAAATACAATCATTTTACTAAACAAATAACCTTAGCTTATTTTCTATGCCCTTAAATGTTGCACAGTCTGAAGGAAAAAATATTTTCATTAGTTATTGTTTTTTGAATAAATTGTCAAAAAGCAATAAAAAAGCTATTTTGTCTGAACAAGTATGGCTTTTTTATCACAATGCTCTTATTGGCCACATTCGTTTTATTTGACAACGTATTATATGCTAGTACAAGCCTCACACACAATTGACCGGGCTCGGATTAGGTACTATTCAAAAAATATAAGTTTGAGTCTTGTTAGCTTTTATACAGTGGTAGTTTTTTTATTATGTTTGAAACATTTCAACAGTAAGAGATAGCTTACAAAAATAATAACTGTAATGAGTTTTATGTAATATTAAGAAATACGTTTGAAGAAATCCCCCATTAACAGCACGACTGGAAAACCAATGTACAAATACCATTAATATCAATCTTATATAATACCTACTATATAGATCGATATGTTAAATACAATTTTATTAATGTATATTTAAAAATCAGTTTATCGAATCCAAAGGTTAAAAGTATTACCCGCAGGAATGGCTAGTACAGTAAAGACGTAACACACGAATTATTCGGTATTTTATATTTCCCACGCTAGGAATAGAAATCTATATATAGTTAAGTAGTATTATAGAATAGAATACAGAACGAAATGTTATATATACAGGACGAATAGTGTATAATTCATTTCTATTTTATACACATTGCTTTTGCAGAATCACAATATAATAAGATTTTTATTCAATTGATATTACGTTTATATTCTATATGTATGCTTTTAAATAAGATTGTTAAGTAAGTTTTATTCTGCATTTCTATTGAATTGCATAAATATTATTTAATTTTGTCCCATGAGTTATACGATTATGTAATTTTTGTTTTGTAAAACGTTCTCAATAGTTTGATTCGATTATAAGGTGTTCATACTTTACTATGAAGTCAGATTATTTGTTAGAATGATTATCTCTTGTGTCAACACTGTACCACAAGAGTCCGAAGTTTTCTGTTTGACAGCACGATCGTGTGTAGCTTATATTTACAACGCGTAGATTTTATATTTCAGGCCGGTTGCTGGATACATTAATTTTTGTCCGAAAAGATTTAAGACTGGATTCGGGTCTTTGTCGCAAGCGGTTTTCACAGCGAAACACGAAATACTACACGCTCTGGTTAGTTGGAGATGTTAATATTATTGTGTTGACATTGTTCATATAATCGATTTGTTTAGTTAACCTTCGTTATAACAGCAAATCAGTTGATAATGTACAGCATTACTTGTTGTCGAGAATCATTTGTACATACTGTTTCTTCCGTGTTCTGTACAATTATATCCATTAAATAGAAGACTCTTATCACAGAAGTTCTAATCTATTACCTATTTGTAATTTATCTTATTAACGCCTTGTTTCGCCATTTTTTATGAATATGATTTCAATACTAAAATCAAATTTCGTGTAAAAATGGCCCAAATTTTCCCTATCATCAATTAGGCATAATGATAGTATGGCGCGACAACATAAAGTACTGTATAGTCGGTTTTAGAAAGCAGTTACCGACATGCAGATTTATGCAGACAGAAGAGACATACAGACAATACAAATTTGTTAATTAAAGATTTTGTCCAATTTTACAATTAAGAGGGAAACATTTTTTAATAACGCTTGATTTATTGACTGTTTTAAAAGTCGATCTGAAGATTTGTTTCCGTTAAGGAAGAGTTGTGTTATTTAAAAAAATCGTCTTACTGACATATGATTAAAGAATGGTTCGAAAGGCCATTCACAGATTTATCATTATTAATATTAAACTTGTACTCTATAATTCTTACTGTTCAATTTCTACCAATTTCACATTATGTGCAAAAAGTGTTATAATGAACTCAACAGATATTGTAACAACCATTATCAGAATTGGACCGAATAGAATTACAAGAGAGTATGACATTTTAAGTGTTTTTGGACGATAGCAAACAAGTTTATAATTAAAAACAACTAAATCTATTTGTTAAAACGAGATTATCAGGTTTCTATGTAAAATATTCGTACCAAAAATGTTTAGAGCATAAATGGTCATTATTAGGATGAAGATTATGGAACGACTGTCAAGCACGTGATGAAGCCATATTTTAAAATAATTTATAAATATAATATAGTTGTTTATTTTATCTTCAGGTTTATTACTGTATTTATCTATGCAGATGAGTCTATTTTATTATTATTATGTATTTTATTAGAATATCTGTTTTTCTTAATTTCACTTGTTGTAATATATTTCAGGGGTTTGCCATCAGTTTGTTCGCATTCTACCGGGACAGTGCTGGTGTTCCCTACACTCCGCGGTCAAACACGACTGGGAAACCAGATTTAGGCATGATGAGCAGTCATTACAGGTAATTGATGTCTAGTGACTAATTAATTATGTAGTTCAATAATTTCTTCCCATTGGTAGAAAGCATATTTAATATAGGTATCATATTGAATTTTAATTAGACCGCAATATGTATATTATAAATCGATATAATTAATAATAATCGACTATTGAATTAACACCTAATTACCTGATCAAGATTGTTTTCTCCATATTTTTCTAGACTTCTTTACGAGATGTTTTCATATTTATAGTCATCCTACTGCTTAATCAAATTTGTTTATTTTGAACAGAATCATTTAAATGAACAGTTTTTTATTTAATGATTTCAGCATACTTGTACTGCTGAATTTATTTTCTCAGTTACTTAAGGTTAAACAGATTAAATGGGTTGAATATAAAATGAATATGCTATGGCTTTTTTCTTGTCTATAATCAACTGGCTCGACACGATAAATGACAAAGTAAATCTGTATTTCAATTTCTTTCTCCTATATCAGAAGGCTGGATCATTATGATAAATAGACAGCACCAATGCATTCGAAACACGCGCAATCATTGGCATGTAAATTGCTATTGATGTTTCAGTGTGTTTATTTACTAATTATTGTATTAAACTTCGAATAACTCTTACCTAACCGATCTTCTAATTTCAGTCTTTACAAGTGGTCGGAATCTGTCATCAAGAATATATCTCTTGACTGGAACACAATTGCTGGGTCTCTAACCAAAAATGTCAACATTATGGTACTTCCGAATGTTAAGGTGAGATTCATATCTAGCCTACTTATGGGAATATGTAGCTGTCCAAATATATTATTTTTAATTAATACCTAGAATATTTTATAACTGTATTATTTATTCTACTCTTGCAATCGAATTCTCGGAAAACTCTTGGAATATTTTGTAATAACAAATTACAGTTTCCTCTTTCCTTATAGCATGGTTACCTATTATTGTGGGATATAATAAGAGGATAGAGTTTATTAGATTAATAAACTAGAACTAGGGGCTAAAGTTTATGAGTTTAAGAAGCTAGAACTAGAGGCTATCGTTTTTGAGTTTAAGAAACTATAGGCTAGAGTTTATGAGTTTAAGAAGCTAGAACTAGAGACTAAAGTTTATTAATTTAAGAAGCTAGAACTAGAGGCTACAGTTTATGAGTTTAAGAAGCTAGAACTAGAGACTAAAGTTTATTAGTTTAAGAAGCTAGAACTAGAGGCTAAAGTTTATTAATTTAAGAAACTAGAACTAGAGGCTATAGTTTATGAGTTTAAGAAGCTAGAACTAGAGACTAAAGTTTATTAGTTTAAGAAACTAGAGTTTATGAGTTTAAGAAGCTAGAACTAGAGTTTATGTTCATTGTCATGTTTCTTGCATGTGCCTTGAGCTCATCGTGTGAACTTGTTACATTAATTAAGATAGTTATTATTGTAGATAAGGCCCTACTTGTAAAAAGTATTAATTTTGATTAAATTGCATGGTTCATCAGGTAAGTAGGGAATTTAAAAGTATGCTCAAATGTCAGGGAAATGTATAAATATCAGGTAGAATATCAAAAACTTCATTTTTTCTACTCAATAGTTCATTATAGTGAACAGTATTCTTTGTACAGCTAGACAACTCGACATTTATGATACCTGATCACTTATTAGATGAATTTTGATAGATACACTTTCATGATCACTTATTGTTTCCCATCAATTACTAGTTTATGTACTATTTTTATTACTATGCGTAAAATGTACCAATAAAATTCAAATTATATTTTTATTTTGTATCATATTATTTAGCTAAACTATATAGTCAATATCAATATCCCTGCTTGTCTCCTCCCCCCACCTCTGGCCATATAGCGAGAGGCTCGTGCGCATTTCAACTGTCCAACTATGGAGGGCCTGGAGATGGAGGATCAGGGGGGACTGAGTGTTGCCAACACTCACTGGGAGAAGCGAATTATGGAGGTGAGAGTGGGGAACAATATGTAGTTACGTTGACTATAATATATTTATTATACAGTTATTTATAATACACGTCTTGACGCGAAAGTTTTTTTCTTCTTCTCGCGGTCGAGTTCAAATTTCATCGATGTTATGTGATTTATAATTTCTATTGTTTCTTTACTTGCGAATTACATTTAAGTTCTCTTAATCGGAATATTTTGTATTGTCCATATTTATTGTAAAGTCAGGTTGTATTAACCTATACTTGACTATCTAAGCTGTTTATCATAATCAAATAAACTTATAATCCGTTTTTTGTAATCGTTCATTTAACTTAAGCCAATAATAATTATTCTAATATTTATTAAAATTTTAATTTGGTTTGTTTGGATTATCTCCGCATATAGTATTTCCAGTTTGTTACTATTTGCGAAGGCATGTCAACAATTAATGTTCCATAGATTAGAAGAAGATATTCTGCCATATAGAATAAATTATGTATATTCTACTAGCTAACAATATTGGACTGATCAACACTAGTTAATTATATATAGGTATGACTAATTAATTGTTCATACTTTTATATTATTTTGACAACTTTTGAGATCCCTATAAATCCGTATTCGTTCGTAGTTCGTTTGCCATAGTTTTCTATTTAAGTAAACTTAACATAAAAGATTGCTATGTGCCTACTTTGTTTTTAGATCATCGCAACTAGTTTAGCCAGTTATAATCAAGAAGATTAATAAGCCTCTGTTTTCACCGTTTTAGTTTACATTATATTTGTTTAAATTTGATGCATAGTACTGATACATCAACTTTTAGCTATTTAGTCAGTTATTCTATTAAAATTGTATTGTTATATTTTGGTTACAGTATAGACAAAAACGCACAACTTTTATAGTTTACCAATAGGAGGAGATAAGATATTCTCTGCATCGGCATATTTTTCTAAAACTAAAAATGTCAGCATTTCTGTTTTTGTAATAACATTATTAAACCTGTAAAACCGCACCTCTGCAATCTTAATCTAGTCTGAATGTAAAATAAATTTCCTACTTTTAAATATTTTCTCAATATATTTTTTTATTTCTGTTTAATGTGTTATTGATATCATTTTCTAAATCGCGTCTGAAATCTTCGGATTTGAAGTGCTATAAATTAGTGTCCAATTAGTATTATGTGAAATACGGTTACTTTGTGTATGATAAAGTGGGTTTATCTAGCTAATTGAAGCTTTTATTTATATCGACATTTGCTTTTATTCTAATATTAATATGCTTAATGGAATAAAATATACTTTTTTTATATGTAAAGTAATGTTATGCATTAGATAACACATTTTACACACGAATAACTAATTTTAGGCGTGGTTTTGTTAAGCTCTATGTTTTTTTAATTACTTTGTTTTTTATGTTAAGATCTAAATGTATAATTTCTCATTGTATTATGTTTATCATGTATTATTTACGGAAAACTTTTGATGTAATGTAGATTCACACTGAGTTTTGTTCTAGGTAAGGTTTCAATAGTTAGACAAACTATAATTTTTTTCGTTTAATTTATAATATTTTGTATGAAACATAATATATACCTAAAGGATGTAACACATAGTCCGTGATTCCCTCACTTTCTGGTAGAATGATCTCATGACTGCAACCTTCACCCAAGAAGAGAAAGTTTCTCGGATGACCCTCGCGCTGATGGAAGATACGGGGTAATAGTGTTGTCTTTATCATTGTGAAATTACATTGTTGACCCTAACAAGTGGCACCGTGCTTATACTACAACTTCTAAAAGTGCTCGGTTTGTAACAACGCCAAAGCCTAGAGCACATTTTTTGTTATATTAAAAAGCTTTCGCAATTATTTGTAAAACATGTAATTTTATTATTATTTGTTAAACATATTTTTATTATTAGTATAAAGATTGAACTTGTTTTCTTGTTCATTGGATCGTAACAATGGAACAATCACAAACTAAATGTTAATCTACGTATTCTATAAAAGTGTTTAAAATTTGGAGTAAGTGTAGTATTTTATGTTAGATTAAATTACTTTAATAGGGTACCTTCATCATTTCATTGTTCTGTAAATGTGTCATTTGTTGGAAAAGGGACATAGGGGGAGTCAATAAAGCAAATAATTATGTTGAAAGGATCACCGATTTCAAACAGTTTCCTTACGATCCGTTATTTTTCGCTCGATGAATGTCCTCGATACTCATTCTAGTTTAGTGAGAGATATCTGAAGGATATTGCATGGAAAATTAGTCTGTTTTTCTGACAACCCTTATTGGTCTGTCACGTTGCCACAGGTACGACTTCATTTGTGAGTATTTCAGTCTCCAATGAAACGCAGCCAACATACAACTAAAGACTGCATTATTATAATGTAATTGGCATTTTCATTAACTGTTTGTTTCGCTTAAGAAAATCTATAAATAATAATATTTACATCGTTCTATGTTGTAAATGACATGGTTTCACATATATAATAGAATATGTTCACCTAAATTTACCTGCGTATTATGTTTTACATAGTTGTCTGGCAGTCATAAAATCAATTAATTATCCTTTCATTGTCATTACGTAGCTGCTTTCTGTTGGGTATAGTAAGTGTTTACTTTATATATCTTAGCAACAGTTTGATTGGCAATGGTGCGACTACAACATCATAACATTAACGTCATAGCATCCCAAATTGTCCGTCTAACTTTTCTCATTACCGTATGGTTATATTAAATGAAATTGTTTATATACTTTTTTATTTTTGTAAACGATATTTAGGTGATAGTAACAAAGCAAAAAATGAATAAATACATAAACGACTCCATGTAAAATTTACTGCTATAAAAATATAAATCATACTTAAATCGATGTAAATTAAACTATTGTGTTAAAAAATATGTTATCTATATCCTTTGTAAAAAATAATTGCGTGACGTAGACTTTCAATTATAACACCGACATTTAATTTTAATGAATATATTATTATATCATATATAATAATATATTCATTAAAATTAAATGTCGGTGTTATATAATTTTCATATAACCTTTTCTGCGTTTTATTAATTTTAAAATATGTGTTATTATTTAATGAACCTATATATTTTTATTAATGTAATTTGTGTTCGCAATTTATGTATTACTGTTTTAGCCACATTTTATTGATTTCTATTGAAACACTAGCGCCTACATCTATATTGTCCACAATTTGATAAAACACTTTGGCATAGGAAAAAATTGTTTTCTTATATTTAAATAATGCTCAATGTATTAACAAAAGGTATCGGGTGTGGCTAATATAATTTATTGTGATCATGTAATATGATTCTTATATTGTACTATGAAAGAATTAATGCACTCTGCTTGCTACATATGAATAATACATTTTAACGTTAAAGAATTAATTTGTTTCTTGTGTTTAAGGGAATAAACAATTCCTTTATATATCACTTATCTAAAGTACCCAGAATAAATGCACATTATATTTCACAATCTTTTTCGCAAACATAATGTTCTGTTATAATTTAGTTGAATTATCTACTCAAAATGTTGAGACACATTGTTATAAGTATACATTTCGATTTTTTATGAAAATGTTTTCTATTTTGGTTTGTTGGTCATTTTTACATGCACATTTTGATTCACTTTGCCAGTATTTTTGTGTTACAGATGGTATGAAGTAAACTACGAAAAAGCGGATGATTTGGTTTGGGGCAACTCTTTGGGCTGTACATTTGCTACGAAGAGCTGCTATGACTATATGCGAGAGAGTACTCAAAGGTAATGTACTTATCGCCATTGAAGCTGAGTGTGCCACACCACAGTGAATAGTGCAGATTTTTTAGGGAGAAGTAATTTGTGATAATTTTTTATTTAATCAAATGTTCTATGTTAATGGAACAATACTCGTTGTATGAGGGAAAACAGGTGCTTTAGCTAGAATGAAACTAATAGTAAAACCTACAAAGACACTGATCATTTGAATCCTGAAAAAATATTTTTTTCAAAACAAGATCTTATATTACAGCAGTGTCAGTACTATCAGCTAGGCTTCACAGTAGATTCCGCGTCTAACATTGTTACCCCACTGTGAAGAGGTCACAAGAAAACCCGAAATACTTTCGATTGATATATCGTTTGAGATTAATTATTAATTTGTGTACACAGCTTTAATGTTTTAAGGGTCTATATCTCCCTAACTAGAAACAAAGCCTCTGTAGCCCAAGGCTCCATTTGCGTAAAACTCGGAACCTATCGTTCCGATTTTGAACTGTCAGAAGTTTGCAGGTGTAATCAGGGCAGTCATTAGATTTGAAAATCTTGCAAAATGTCGGCCGATTTTTAGGGTAAACAAGAGATTTTGATAAATTTTCAGGAGTGTTGTTTTGTCTGGAGTTATTAAAAAACAGAAGAAAATATATTTTAATGCTTTATTTGTGTTTTGTATATAACTTTTCAATAGATTTTTATCCCAAATTTGTTTTACCTTATCAATATATCATATTCTGTTGACCTATCACCTTTCATCAGTTCCAATTTATTGATATTCTATGTATTTCTATACATTTATAGTACTGATTGTTCATTTCTGATATGACTTTAAACTATCAGCTGTTTTGTAATCCTTTTATGCACAAATACCCCCCCCCCCCTAAACCTCCTACTAGG
>JAUZND010055530.1:0-18847 GCA_034780555.1 Coelogynopora nodosa
CTCTCTCTCTCTCTCTCTCTCTCTCTCTCTCTCTCTCTCTCTCTCTCTCTCTCTCTCTCTCTCTCTCTCTCTCGATATATATTGTTTTCTTAGACTATGAAAGTACAATAAGTGTGTTGTGTTCAAGTTTTCAATACTATATATGAGAAAGAGATAACTTAATGATTCTGAAAAAAGAGGGGGAATATGATCTTGAAAGTGTCAATTGTCATGGGAAATGTTGCGTGCAATTGCCTTTCTCCTCACACTTTATTTGTATGAAGTATAAACGAAACTAAAAAGCGAGAGATGAAGGATAAGTATGCAATGTATATATTGTATATGTGAAGAGGGGAAAGGATAGAGAGAGAGAGAGAGAGAGAGGTGGGGGTGAGAGAAAGAGAATGAAAGATAAGTAATAAGAAATAATCCAGCTGAATATACAGCTCAAGTTTGTTGATATATTGAGTCTGTTGAACATTCGAGTCTATTAACCTTGAATCAACTGAAACACGCACATTTTAAGGGAAAAGATGGAAAATGCAAATTATCTATTGTTTATACATTTTGTAGTCCATGATATATGCGAATATTATGTTGTTTTATCACCCAAAATTGTATATTCTAGCCTACTTGTGCGGATAATTTATTTATGTTTTATTTATGTTTTATTATTATTATTATTACACTTAATGTTTTTATTAACATAGTTGAATAAATTTTAATCGATTGAGTAGCCTATATATAACACAAAATCTCTAAAATGACTCTAATATATATATTTTATATTTTCTGTACTATACCTTATAAATAGGCTATATTCAATGATATTTGAATGGATTATTCGATATAGAAAACGATGGCTAAAAATATTCTACACATACATATTTATTAATACTGCATGTATCAACAGTTTTGAAATCACAAAAACGTGTAGGCCGCGCCTATTCATGTATTTGAAGATATTAAATATCTTTTACCGTACTGACTCACTTGATTGATTATATTATAATGCAACATATTTAAGCAGTCAGTATTCATTATTTAATTAATTGATTAATTGATTACTTCATTACAAAACTTAATGTATTGAAATTAAAACTAGTCTAAATTTGCTACTAACTCAATGTAAAACTAATTACTTCCCCATACCTCTACGCGACTGAATTAATTAATTAAATAATTTCTAAATTAATTGTAAATGATAAAACTAAATTACAGATAAAAATAAAAATAAGTTAATTAAAACCGCTATCATCAACGTTATTATTTAAATTTGTTCTAGAAGTAATTAATATTATAATTAAAAAACGCAGACAATTTTTGAATTTAAGCATTATAACAAGCTATTCTCTTTTACTATAAATATATTTTGTACCTAGGCAGGGCCATATAGCTAGCGGGGGGCATAGTGCCCCCCTTGAATAAAATCAAAATGTCATTTCCCTTTTTAGGACAAGAAAAATAATTAAACGTATATTAAACGTATGTTATATATGCTATAACGAGTGATGCGACTTTCATAAAGTGCCCTTTTTGTAAGACTGTTCCCCCCGTTATTTGAAGCTGGCTATTATACGGCCTGTTAGTTAATAGCAATATAGATTATTGCAAATATAATAACTATAACCAGGACCATAGAGTAAAGATTCTAAATATTCTCCTTACTCTATGACCAGGACTAACTACATACTATATTTATTACAGTAGGTTTTCATCGCTGTACCGTGATTTATTCGGGATAATTTGTCCGACAGGTTGTGTATTCTTTAATTTTGACTGTGTAAATATTTAGTTCAAATGACTAATCGGTTTTAACAGACAACTATTTCGCTTAGTCAGCTCAAACTGTACAATCCAATATGTGTTTCACATTCAAATAATATAGTCAATTACATGATTCCACAATAAATAAAATAATGTTACCGATTATTATATATAGACGGATTCGTTTCCGCTTTATGTGTTACTATTTTGCAATCTATTTGATACCGGTACTGAGTTTATTGAAAATTGCAGTATACACATTAAATCGTCTAAAGTTTAACGTAGTAAATTTCCACTTTAAAAAATATTATTATCAATAATAATTGCCGTTGACAAGATCCATTGGCTTGTATAAACTCCAGAGAGCATCCCAACATCCCAACTGATGGGTGGCTTGAGTTGACTCGTTTTCAACTTAAAATATATGACTCATCACACCCCATTGCTATGTCCACACATTTACATGCGCTCACATAGTCATTCTAGGCTACTACACGATTTTTGAAATTCGACTGTCCCGGACAACATTTTTTATATGTTTACTCGAAACTCCCGAACAATGTGCAGAGAAGTGATGACTTGTTTTACACTCAGATTTAAAAATAACACTCACAAGGGGGGGGGGGGGGGTGCTACTATAATATCAAAAACTTTGAAGGAAAACAATTGCGACAATTTCACGAAATATAATAGTTGAAAGTTCAATAAAATTTAGGGGAAGTGGAGTCATATTGGCGTTCACTATTATACATACATATATGTCTTTATTTACTATTTTAGTGTTTGGCATGATTGAAGCGCACCCCGGCTGAGCAATATTGGGTTGCCGAGTGACTCAGCCATCGTAATTAAAACATTGACCCACATGCCGATGTGGTGTTACAGATAATGTCCTCGAGTTCCTCTAGAATGCAGTCACTCGGGGTGCGGTGGCATTTTAAACTTGTCAAGCGGTCGGGGTTGTAAACGTATTATGATGCTATCAGATTTACCTAATTAGGGGAACTTTAGACAAGTTGTAAATCAGTTGCAACTTACCGATATTTTAAAGAAACCTGTACAAAGGTTGTGCAAATTTATTCATAAATCGGTGTTTATATTTGTACCACTTCACTATCTGTTCGATGGTCATTTTTAGAAGTTTATAAAATAAAATATGTCACTTTTTTACTGAATAAATCGAATTACAGGTAAATGGTTAATTTGATTATATCTATAAATTATTAATTTTGTTAAATATTTTTAATAGTGTGAAAAAGAAAATGATTTTATAATGTTCTAAATTAAAAATGCAAGTATTTTATTTTATGCACACATTTGTGTATTAAAAATGTTACTTGGAAATTTGTTTTTCTTAATTAGGATAAGTATTGAGCAGTGTCGGTATAAACATTTTGTCACGTGACATGTCGGACAGTTATGGTCATGTCGTTTAGTGTCACGCCGTGAGACTATTGATGTTGTCACGCAGTGTGTGATTATTGAATATTGACACGGTTTATGTGTCACACTGTTATATTGATTGATTCTATAAAAATGTTTTAAAGTCTGAGTTATTTATGTTTAAAATGTATTCATGACATTTGCATTTAAAAATAGAATGTAATTTAAAACTATAATAGTCTTTTATTTTGATTGTATGACGTAATACATTAAGGTATATCGCCCACAGCACAAGCGTGATCAGTTACCAAAAAAGTTATTCACTCATATTCTTCGAGAACGGAAACCATTCTCCCAATACAACATTCAGTGTTCCTTCAGTTTACTATAATCTGGAAATATCTGTTTAAAATGGTGTCATAAGGTGACATTAATCTTTGGGAAAAGTTGGAAGCGCTTCAATTGCTTCAATCCACATGGTGAAAAGATTAGACTGCAGTTGTGTGCGTCAAAAGTCAAAAGGGAGGGGAGGAGGGGACCCATCAATTTAGCACCCTGAACTGTAGACTGACATCTGTAATGGAGTGTCAGCAAAAATTGAATCTATAATTGATTTGACGCTTCGGCGGAAATCAGGCTGTCTCAGCTTCTTTTAAAAAAATATATTTTGCTCTAATAAAAACATGTTCTATATTTATGCAAGAATTATGTTTAAATTGTATTTGAAATGTTCACTTTGCTTCAGTGGTGATGAATAATATATGTTTCCTTTTTTTGATAGTTCCTGCTGAAAATATGTCAAACTTATGCATTATTTCAAATCAAATGGGTGGATTATTTAGTAATAACTTTAAACTCACAAATAAGTTTTTAGTGTAGTAATTATTTTATAAGTTACCTAAAAATAAAGTCAACATTATTACTAGATAATGTTATAAATATAATCGTTCAAATTTATTTGTTTTTAAAAATGAGTTTATTCATTTTGTAATACCTAAATGATATAGAAACATTTACAAATAGAAGGATATATCTAAATAAAACTTTCTTAAATTTTATAAAGTTATGAGAGTTCTGATAAAAAAATTGCAATAGTTTATAATTTTTTTAATTTAATTTGTATATTTTTATAGGTCACTTTCTGAATGACATGTAAAAAGAAAATTTGGGTCTGATAAGAAGTGTGATCAACACTTTGAAATTGAAAAGCATTTATAGTATAAAATAGATTTATTTAATATAAATATAGTACTAACGAATGTTTTTACTATGAATACAGCTTACCCTCAAATACCAAATACGCCTATACAATCACTTTAAAAATACTAACCTTAAAACATGCAAGTTATTCAGACAAACCGCAAACTACATTCTCTACAAACCCCCTCCCTGAAATTCTTTCTCTAATCAAAATGTCCATCTCACACTCGATTGTCTATCTTAGTTATATTCATGGAGGTATTTATTTATTTTGGGAAAGTCTCTTCCCCGGCCACGCGAACCTAAATTTTAAAATTGGAAAGGGGGGAGGGAAGACACGGAGGAGGGATGTTTCGAGGCATACACTGACTAAGCTTGTGGATTGGGTCCGTGTGCATGTATGTGTGCGCACATGTTTCCTTATTTGGATCAAATTTCAACAAAACAGAAAATATTTCTTACACTATCTTTATCAACAGGCACTTATTGTTATACACTTTCGAACTTCATCCCTCTCCTCTCAAAATGTATGATCCAGCTGTCCCCCGAGTTCACCTTGTTTCTAATCTACACGATTTGATTCTTTAATATATTATAGATAGATATTATATAGCCTACAACAACGTTTTTGGTTAATTTTTTTCTTTTTGTATAAATACATGCACAGTGGGATAATGTCCAAAGTAAACTGTTTATTGAGATGCTTTATATAAAAGATGATACTTTTTTTATTGCGCAATTATATATAATAACCACGTGTTTCTTAATTGTTTAGCATATACATAAAAAACTCTAATAATAAAATATAATTATGGTTTTATAAAATAATATATAAATAACTATTGAGTGGAACTGAAATGTTTATTAAAATGAATAAAAAAAACTGCTAATTATAATTTACAATAATGAAAGGTTAATAATAGAATTTAGACAGTTATGAAAATCGATAGTCAAACGAAACAATATGCTAAGTTATTACATTACGTTATGTTATGTTACGTTTTTTAAATTTGCGTTCTACATATAATAGTTCAAAAGACAGTTGTCGACGGTTATGACGTTAAAATGATAGAAATTGTAAATATTACCAAAATGGGCAGCTTGATCGTTGCGCACAATACCGTCGTGTTATTGGGAATTTATTTTAATGTTATCCAATTTATTTCCGCTTTATATTAATATTATCTTATTATTAGTCAATTTTCAAAAGCTGTCACAATTATGTGGTAAAAACATTTATAAAAATATCCAGTAAATAATTACTTTTTCCATTTTATTCACAACTTTTCAACATTATTCCTCTTCCATTTGCTCACTCACTGAACTCTCTCTTCTCTCCCTCTCTCTAGCCATTGTCAGTGACAACACTTGGAGTGGACATGGAGGTAGCCAGCGCTGACTCAGGTCACGGAGCAAGTGAGGAAGAAGCTGTCAACGGTCACATCAAGGGTAGGCCTGAGCATACATGCCTATATACCAGTATGTAAAATAACTAAAACCTAATGTTAATTATAAGATATATGCCCATAGTAATTGCTCAGTATATCAACTGATCATTGTTAAATTAATACTATATATAATTGTTAAATACCTAACGAAAATGGTTTAACCTTTTCCCTTTCGGAGATTACTTTATTATTTTAATTTATTATAATTTTATAATATTATTATTTTAACATTATTTAAAATCTAGTAAGCTAGTGGCAGTCAATATACGGACCTTTAATAGCCCAGTATGGACCTTTTAAAAATGCGTAGGATCAAAATTGTCATTACTGAAACTTATTTAAAATATTTTAATCAGTCTTCAAAAATTCTAAAAATTTCATAAGAAATCAATTTAATTTCTTTTAAATAGTTACCATTCTTTCTTATCACCTTTCTGAATATGTGACTTACTTAAATATGCGTCTCAAATAAAAATATATATTTGATAATGCGTGGACGTAGCCATGGTGGAGGGGGGGGGTGAGGCATCGGACATGTGCTCCCCTCTTTGATAAAACGACTCACTCACTCAGTTCACCTCCAAACCAAATTATGCCCCCAACCTTCTGCAAATTAATGGGGGCTTCCTTGTTATGGTATTGATTTGTATATGGTTAAAAGTTAATGTTTTTTACCATTTGTCTCAATTTTTACATGGTAAACTATTAAAATAAATAAATAATCAAAAAGTCAAAAAGTCAAATAGTCAAATAGTCAATTAATCAAATACTAAATTAGTCAAAAATCAATATCTGACCATTCAATTGTTCTTACATATTCTTAACAAATGTTCTTAAGTAGATGTTAAAAAATCAATTGAAATTGTTTGTTCAGTTTATATTTGTTATTATTTACATTTGAAAATGTTTTTATATCTTTTTAAATATATACTATATATATATTTAATTTATATACAGTAAATGTGTTAATATACGAATAAACAAATTAGTAAATACCAATAATGAATTACGAAATTCCTTCGCTACAAATACATTTTTATCAACATTTGTAGACTTTTATTTTGCAGAATTCTGTTTCACTCAATTCTTTTCAGCGCTACAGTCTCAGTTTGTCACTTTCTGTTAAAATATTGTCATATATACATTTTGGCATAATACATATATGTAGCTGTAAAAATAACACAACATTTTCATAATATAAGAATTATCAACGCTTCTGCCTATTATTTCTTAGAAAACGTGGTATTCTGCTCATGTATACATTAATGCTTTATCTCAATAAGCAGATATGTCATCGCTGTGTGTATAAATTATGCATGTTTCTTTTTTGTTAGTCGACGCACAATTAAATTGAAACTCTGAGAATTTAATAGTCAAACCTGTCTTCGGTATTTAAACTGCCTATACGTAGTCATATATAGCCGGGGTGGGGGGATATCCCCACATTGTGACACCCTTGACCATGCCCACCTCCATATACTCTGCATCATTTATGTGAAGTCGTGTTTATAATTTGACAAATAAATTGAGGTAAAATGATAGTTTTCATGAATAAAAATCTTTTTTTTATGCTTCAAAATTGCGCTTAAAATGTCCATACATCATTGCTGCTTTACTATATAGGTTTTCTATTCTGACATTGTTCCCTTGAAAATTAAAGGTCAAGACAATCTATTTTGTCCAAATATCGCGTCGATTTTTTAAAATATGTTTGTGTTTATTTTGACGTCTTTCAGTATTTTTTTCAATATACCTCACTAGTTCCAATTATTGTTCTGTTTAAAAAACAATAGTGTAAAAAAAGAATTAAGCTATACAATTGTTTATGCTGTACACTTTTCAAAAGTCAATATTGAACTACAAAACCAACATAATAGTTTTCAAAAAAGATATGTATACAGTTTGATATATGAATGAAAAGTTTTAATAATAACAATATTATACTGCCAATTCTACATAATTGAATGTTATCGATTAACTGTTGATCAATATTGGTCGATATTTTGATAGATATTGATTGTTTTTTTGTCTATGAAAGTAATTCATGTTTTGAATGATTTATTCTATACACACATGACAATTCCATAGATATTTTACTACTAAATGATAAAAAAAAAAATTTAGCAAAGGTTCTTTTGCTAAATTTGCTAACATTTTGCTAATTGATTTCATTTTATTTAAAAGAAAATTTCAAAAATATTATTTTTTTGAAATTAGGGAGATAACTATGATTAATATGATTCATATAATTCTATCTCTTGTAAGACGACTTTGAGGAGATCTCTTTGACAACGATCTCATTTTTAAATCATTTGGTTTTTCGGTTAAATATATAGATTAGATAGGCCATCTGTGTTTTCTATCTATTAATGTAACCAACTAGTTCAAATGTATTGTGCAAAATCTATAACTAAAATATCCATTCAAAGCGTATTTTCCTTTATAAAACAAATTAATAATGCGAAATATTTTGTAACTATATATTTCGTATACATATATATTGTATATATATATATATAAGCATATCAATTGTTTTATAATTCGATTATATAATGAGAATGCGGTGAAATCAGTGAAATCAGTGTTAATTACGGTAAATTAGGTAAAAAATGAGAAAATATTAGTGAAATTGGTAAAATTGGTAAAAATTGGTAAAAATTGGTAAAAATTGGTAAAAATTGGTAAAATTGATAAAATAGGTAAAACAAATAGTAAAATTGGTAAAAATTGGTAAATAATTTGGTAAAAATTTGCGTAATCAGAGAAATAGTCATATTATGCGAAACGTGAAATATAAAATAATAAATTTTGTTTAAAATAATTAAATGTTAAATGTTGTATTATGTAATCAAAACTGCTAGATATTCGTTCATTATATAAATCAGTTAAATATATGTAGGCCCTGTTTATATATATATATAAATATATATATAAATATATATATATATATATATTAAATGCTCAATTTTTACATTTCCTTGACTTCCCTATTCAACTACAGCTAAATTAATAAAAGCCAAAATTGGTATCTTCCCCCAATAAACTTAACATGGCGATTTCAAAGTTCAAATATATTAGTAATATCACGTTACCACGTTAATGCAATCACGAAATAAATGTCTAATTTTCTCAATAATCTCTAAAAAAGTACATATTTGAACAAGTAAGAATGAAATATATACATTATATATATCTACATTAAATATATCATAATAGTTTTCATATTCTAAAAGTATTTGTAATTGGTTGCTATATGCATAAGATATAGACATACCGGTCAGCATTTATGTCCAAATTAACTATATATATTTCATTCTGAAAAAGTTATCATATCAAAGTTATCATGACTGATGAACCGATTGCACTATGTACTATGTATGCAATATTCACAGCAAACATATGATTAATCTAAACATTGTGCTATAAAAACAAGACCAAAAAACATATTTGTGATGTGTATCTCACTAAATTTGTCACTGAAAGTTTAAATGGGGTGGATCTGTATAAAATCCATTGTTTTGGTAACATTTGGTAACCACTAGTAACCATTGCAATACTTATTGATATGTGTACACTTTCACCATATTTTAAATACAAAAATTAATCAATCACAGGGAACAAATGAAGGATATTGCCAATGTTTAATGTTGTTACCATAGAAACGGTTTCTATAAAAAGGGCCTCGATGACAATGTTATGTTTAATCAAGGTCAGAAACCAAAATAAACCTCATATATAGGATGTAATATTCAAAATATACTATTCGTATCCCAATAAATTAGAAGCGGAGAAACGAAGCAGTGAAACATAGAAATAGACAACATATAAAATAGTATTTTTTTAATTGGTCGGTGTTATTGTTTTATACATTTTAACATATATATCTAAATGTTTGTAAATGAATAATGCGCTCTTTTGTAAACATACCAATTATGCAATTATGTAATTATGCAACTGTAAACAAGAAACAGTATGCTTTACATTTTTTAGTAATTTATTTCCATTATGGGTTTCCATTTCTAAACGTGTAACTATACTGATTGCAGCATTTTAAAATGACTAATAGCCAGATTTTAAGCGATCCCAATGTATTTATAAGCTTAAAGAAAAATATGGTCACAAAAATTCACAAGATGGTGGAGAGAGTTCTGTGTTTTGGTTCACATATTATAAAGCTTAAACCTTAAATTCAAGCAAGTATTTTATAACCATATAAACCATTTATAACCATACAAAACATTTATAACCATATGAACCATTTATAATCATATAAACCATTTATAACCATGTAAACCATTTATAACCATATAAGCCATTTTATCATTTTTTCTTGAACACAATAATAAAAGTAATTAACAATAATTGTATCGTTTTTGCATATATCGTATATATAATATTTATTTATTTTATTTTATTTAATTATTTATTATTTATAATTATAATACGTATTTGCATATTATCGTATATATAAGCAATTAAATCGATTCAATTATTAAAAATATTGATTTTTAAAATTAGGAAACGATTTGTCCTGGATAAATGACACAATGATGATTATTTTTAGGTAACACACCTTATAAAGGGGATACAGAAATTTAGTTAATTTGCAGAAATGAAAAATTAACTAAATTTAATACTAAACCAAACTATTATATTTTTCGTACAATACATAATGTATTATATGCAAATGAACTTTGTGCTATAAGACATATATTTTTTATCGATTTTCTATCAATATCGATAGCTTATCGATGCTAATTACATTTAAACATCTTTAGAAAATACACGGAAGCTAAAAAATAATTTTAATGTTGTCTGCCATTATTGTGAAAAATTATGTCGGCAACGGCTTTTGAGCTACGAGTCTCTTTCACAACGTGAAATAATTAAATTTTTATTAAGTGTAATCAAAAATCACGTTTAGCAGTTTCAATTTGTAATATATATTTTAGCACATTTTATTGAACACTCCCATTTTAATTATAACTTATTTTTTAAACAAACACAAAAACTTACACAGATAATATATTTGTCTTACATTACTTAAGTTGCTTTTTCCAAATTATACAAATGATAGTTGTTGCAAAATATAAATTTAGAGCATTTTTTTAAAAGAGTATTATAGCTGCTTATTAATTTTAATCTGCTCATAATACCGGTTGTTAACTTATAGAGTAGTAAATATCAACTTCAAATTCTTGCATGTTTACAAATACAATGTGAATATAGGAAAGGAAAATCGGTGTTATAGAAGGAATCATTGTGGGGAAAGAACGAACCTTGGTTGACAGAAATAGCGACTAAATACGTGTAAAGTTAGCGGATCACGGAAGGATTGTTATACTACTTTTAATTATTCATATTGGTGCAGTTTCTCTAGGTATATGTTGAAGTTTAGACGGCAAAAGAAAGGTTAATAATGCAGTTTAATAATCACAGAAAAAGTTATATTTTATTAAAAAATATGTTTATCCTTGTCTAGGTTTTGTATTCTATATTTTATAATTTTCTAGCTAATATAACAAACACACCATAAACTAAATTGTTTTAAAATATAAATTCTAATTTGTATCAAATTAGGCCTAGTATAGCTAAATAGTTATTATATAAAAATATATAAAACAGAAATTTTAATTTCAGATTATGATCGATGTAAAATTATATATATAAAACATATTTTTTTCACATTTACAACTTTATTCAAATAGTACATATTACCAAGTCAGATAGTACATATTACCAAGTCAGATAGTGCATATTACCAAGTCAAATAGTACATATTACCAAGTCAGATAGTACATATTACCAAGTCAGATAGTACATATTACCAAGTCAGATAGTATATATTACCAAGTCAGATAGTATATATTACCAAGTCAGATAGTGCATATTACCAAGTCAGATAGTGCATATTACCAAGTCAGATAGTACATATTACCAAGTCAGATAGTATATATTACCCAGTCCGATAGTACATATTACCAGCCAAATAGCTGCCCATGTTTTGCAAATTACTATTATGTGTTATTCAACGTTAAATTCATATTTTTACATTGTTCATAAGTTCAGGTGCTATAATTATATAATTTAATTTTAAATAAATTAATTTAAATCTGATACAATTCTTCCCCAAAACCTTGTATATGATTTGATATGATACATATACCCAACTTATATATACCCTACTATAGTGCCAATCAGTCTCTTCAATTCGGGTATTCTTAACACAAACACCAGGAAAGAACATCCCAGTATATATTAATCCCACATCGCTATTATATAGGGACACCGTTTGTATTCACACCGAGACGAGAATGTCTACGATCAACTTCTATCCATATCATTTACACTGCACGATGATAATATATAGGCTATACTAAACAACGTCAGTGAACCTGCTCCACGAACATCTGGGGGCGAACAACGGGTGCCCTCGGACAAAGGGACGGAAGCGGCTTGTAGGATTCTCAACTCGAGGCCCCCTTTATACAAAGTGCAATTGTGTTCACTACTTACTCGTAAAATGCATACTTGTGTACCGCATAGCTGTCTTCCGCCCGCCCGCCCTGCATTTCTTGTCAATATATAGGGTATGTGTGTTGCCAAATGTTCGCTATGTATAATAGCATAGCAGCAAAACCCTGAACAAATCTATGCAAGGTCTGATCAATACCCTTCCCCAATACATAAAGAGAATGAGGGATGGGTTCGACTTGTTCCTCCCTGCATTGTTAGTTGAATCGACAATAATTTATTCGTAGTTAACCATGCTTATAACTTTGTCGAAATAATTGCTTATCTATAATCTTTGCTGCTAACCTTATATACAGAATATATGAAATAATCCTCTGGCATTGCTTAATAAAGTAAACCATCATTTATTCCAGTATATTAGATATTATACTGTTTGAATTCTTTTTACAACATCATATAAATACATAATTTACACAGAATAGACTCGGCGTTGAATAATATTCAAATAAGATTCTCTTCTCATTAAATAAGGAATAAGAAAAAACACACTCCAAGGGTTGAAACTGTCTTGTTTTTCTGTGTGAATCAGCATTTAGCTTCTTAGTGACTCAGAGGGTCGCTCCTTGGCGATCCAGTCCCTCGGTCAAGACGGAATTGGCATTTCAATGGGACTGACCGTCCTTTGTGTATATCTTTATTTCATTGTGATCATATAGGAAGTTACATACCTAAAGGCATAAACACACATATGATATATAAATATATATATATATATTCCCCTTGAGAGGAAAAACAACGTTGAAAACCACAACTCAGTCCCATCATCATGACTCTGATGTTGTTGTTGTCAAGTCAAGACTTATTGTCGGATAAAGGGTTGTGTTACTGAGATAATAATATATTTGTGCGTGTTATAAATATTCTGCAAACATAGGTTGAGAATATATTTAGCTTTGAGTGTAAAACAACAAATTTCAATAATGCATTCCAATGAAGCAAGAATAGTTAATATTATAAAAATATCTAAATAAATATATTCAGTGTGTTAGATTTTCTATAATATTTCGTATACAAAATAAACAGAAGTATGCAAAATGTTTATATATAAGTAAATTTATTGTGTAATAACAGAATATATATTTTGTAAGTCATTTTGAAGAAATCATTATAAAGTTACCATGTGCATATTTATAGATGAATTCTGCTTAAAAATTAGTAGAGGTAATATATATTTATCGTGGGAAAATTGTTGAATATAGGCCTATGTATATATGTATATGAAATGAACAACTATACATAAAACGTTGTTCCCCGACTGAAAGTCGACTAACCACTCAAGAGAAAGAGGTTGTGCGGTCAATCGTCTTCTTTCAAACTTATGAGTTTATTTGTATCGCATGATTGGAACAAATTAATTGACAATAATTTAAGATAATTTTCCGCCATCTCAGTTTCGTTATCGTCCAGTTACACAGGACGGAAGAATTTCCTTTGCGGCAAGGTTATAGGGGTGGGAGGGTATAAAACTGTACATGCCTTATTTCATAATCTGTGGTAAAATGAAATACATCTAAATTGAGCGAAATTTTTTTAATTGATTTAAAAATCGATTAAAGCATTTTCAGAAATTCGGGATAATTTTGGTCTCATTGATTGGTAGCAGTGACGTTATACGTCTACCTTCTATTCCAAAAAAACTATTTTTCTGTGTTTTGAAATATTTTGTGCAGCTATTTCAAATTCCACTGTAAATATTATTATTTATTTCTTGATAAAGATTTTCATTGTAACTTTTTGAGGCTAAAATGTTTTTGCGTCATTAGTTGCTCAAGATAGTATATTTTAGGCTAAATTTAAGTATAATTCTCTTTCCCTACTAATTCTTTGATATTTATACAATTTATTTAGTGAACACACATATAACAAATTAATTTAAAATGTATAAAAATACACAGTATGATTTAAACAATATATTGAAAAGAATATCACTATAATAATCAAAACAGCCGATATTTTTCCAACAAAAATTTACAAAAAACACATTCTTATCACAGTAAAACTTCTTCTATCTGCATGTGAAAAAAGCTACCAAATTATTTTCATTTTAAAATTGTTTATTATTATCGCTTAACTATGTATATATTATCAAATGTTATTGATTGAAATATTATCTATATATATCAAAAAAGTGTAAACTATTTTTTACTTGTTATAAATGATGGCGTGGTTGACGTTGAACCCAGTGCTCCCTTTTTTATAACAATAAAATAAGTTGACAACTATTATGTGGGCAATTTTTTAAAACGTCAGATTAATTAGTGAAATAATTGTTGAATTACAGCTGATCAAAACTAAATGTAATGCCTATACCAACCCTACTCCCTTCACCCCACGTTCTCTCGCCTCTTAGCTCCCGCTACTGTTTAACATTGGAAATTAATTATTTACAACCACTATACTTGCTACTTATAATTATAATACATACATACTGGATTAAATTTATGAATTAATTAAGTTCAAGTTCGTACATTAATATGTTTTACGTTTTTGACCTTTTTGTTAGAGTAATCTGTAATCAAATCATACCATTTACATACATACATAGGCCTATACTAAACTATACACCGACATAACTGTTTGGAATAAAAACTATCATAGTTGTGGTTTTAAAGTAGCCCTATGTGGAAGAAAGAACATAAACATGAGACAATTTATTATAAAAAACTTCTGTAATGTTGTAAACATAGTATCTTTTGCTATTACTTTGATCTCTAATAATTCTTAAATGTTTATTATTTCCAGTTTCATGCTATTTGTTATAGTTTTATCTCTTATCTTTAGAAACAATTTCTTATTTTAATATATATGTTCACCCTAACTATGCTCATAATAAACCAGAGAAAGAATGTTATTCAATATATTCTAAAAGTATAATTTTAAAAGCTACATTTTATTGTAAACATCACGTCTTACAAACTTGAAAATCTCTTAAATGTTTTTTAACCTTATTTAAACCTTTTTAAACTTGTGCCACAAATAGAACATTTTAAATTGAATTAACATTTCAGAATCAAATGTGTGGCATAGAATAATCAAAAGAACAGTTCAGTTTTTGAACATAAAAAAATTAATTTGATTAGGTATTCAAATATTAATTTCCAAGATAATTATAATATTTGAAATGGTTCATATCAAATTATTCACAAATTCAATTGGTGAATATAAAAAATATTTTATAATATGTATTAATTAGTCTTCAAAAAGAAATTTTCAATCAGTGTAAATAAAATCAAATATCAAACATTAAATTAAATCTGTATGATATAATATAATATAATCTCTCTAAAAGTAATAAACACAATTTTAATATAATATCTCTAAATGTAATAAACATAATTTAAATATAATTTCTCAAAAAGTAATAAAAGTAATTATAATATAATTTTTCTAGATGCAATAAACATAATTATGAAGATGAATGTATACAATAATTATATAAAAATAATAAATATTATCATAAAAAATCTAATTATAAATAAATATAATAATAATTATTACTAGAAAAGTAAATTAAATATACTATATATGAAGCAACAATTCGGTCTATATAAAATAACTCAGAATTGCATCATTTAAATATTAATTATTTAATGTGTTTTAATAGTCCGATATAACAAGAAGTTGCTTAAAGTTGAATTAGAATTTTTTTATTCAGAACACAACATATATCTTTATTATATATATAGACAATATATATAAACAGCTTGAAATTATGATTTTCCAAAAAAAAATTAAAAAACGCCTAAAAACTTTTCATAAAATAATAATGAACGTAAGTGAAAAAAGTGTTTAATCAAAAGCTTTATTAATTGTGATGAAAGAGTCAATCTACTTTTCTTCAGATTTTCTTTAGCTTAAAGTACTTTTTTATAATTGAAAATGTCGCATAAAAGTTTTTTCTGCTTCCTTTCATAATGCGCGCGAAATATAGGGAGTGGTTAAACAAAATTAATTCTTTGAATTTTATTTCTTTTTGCTAAATTTGTTCCATAAACACAACTGAACTTTTTGTTTATTGCATTTCATATTATATATATATGCTATTGTCCGTCGAACGAGGGGAGTAAACCTGCAAAATCTTTGTAAAGTACGTTTTTTTAACGGTTTCAGGGTAATGCAGGGTCACTCATTCCAAATCTGTCATATTTACAAGCCGAAACTTTTGAATGTTTTGAGATATCATATGATGTCCCGTGACAGAGGAGTAAAAAAAAGTTTTTTATAAAACATCAGGTTAGATTCGCTTTAGACAACTAAAAATAGGTTTAGTAATGTGTGATCGAGAGTTTATATCTGAGTTTAAAATGTGGCATTAATGTTTATTTCGGACTTATGCAACTTGACCTGTGACGTCTTATCATGAGAAAATATGCAATAATTAGAATATCACAAGTTATACATTATTTTTTTTTTAATGAAATCCAATGGGATAATCAAGGACGCTTAATTAGAATCTTTTAACATTTAATTCGCCATAATTCGCCATTTGTGGATGAATATCTTTAAATAGAATGTTACGAAGTTACAATTAATGCCAGATTTTAAATCAGTATCTTTGATAACCTTACAAAATCCAAATGTAACTGTTCAAAACGAATCTGTTTTATAAATAGAATGATTCAAATTCACTGTCCCATGACGTCACAATTTTGCCAATTTTGTTGATAACTCTGGCCTTTTGTCAGGTCCCTTCCTGGCCGCCAATTAAAATTCAGTCCAATGAACGCCGCAAAATTGCTTGGTGTTTACATCAATGATAAGCTTACACGGGCTGACCACATCGAGTATGTATTAAAAAAGGCAAGTTAACGCGTCTATACCTCATTCGTGTAATGAAAAGATCTGCGGTGTCAAGCGATGGTTAGAAGTATTGTCGAATATACCGCTCCTGTGGGGCACACGACACTTACACTAGCACACTGTGCCTCTCTCTCGAACGGATCCAAACCCGTGTGATGTCGATTATCTTCCCATCGTTGTCATGCAATAGAGCCACAAAGGAAGCTGGACTTACAACCCTAGTGGATCGTTATAACTTCTTCAAAAAGATTTATCAACCTGATGACCGCATCCACCAGCTGCTAGCTGAACATGAAGTCAAAAGCCACAGAACACTACGTAATCAACGTAGCTTCAAGTTCTCCGCCCGCAGTCGTCGTTTCGGCCTTAGCCTTCTCCCATATGGCGCAGCCAACTTCTGACTCCTATTTGGTCGCCCTCTTTCCTGTTTCTGCAGGTTGCTCCCTTGATATATTTGTATTTATCTTTGTATTCATCTTCTTTTTTAAAAAATATGTAAAAGTATCTTTGTATCTCTTTTATCTCTTTATTATATCTTGTAACATCAAATATTCATGATTTTAATCAATAAACACATTTTCATTCATTTTCAAACAGACAACCTGAACCTGGACCTCGACCATTTCAGGTTAATTTTAATCACGCGTTAATGTGGATTGAAATCAGGAAACATTTGTGAAATCTGTCAATCACATATGATAGCTAAACGATATCAAATTTATCAAAAATCGATATGGAAATTGAATTTTTTCCCCTGTACATCTATGCATCTTCAATAACCAAAGTGTTTTTTCAGATCTGTTTTTATTGTTTAGCCCATCAAAGCTATATGGACGTGAACTTCTTTAATTCCATTAATTTGAGTTTTAACATGAAGAGTTTCCATCATAACTCAAAAACCACAGTCATCATTTATTACTACTGTCTTCGTTAAAAATGAAAAGTGTATAAATAAAGTATACAGTGAAAAAATATGTATTCTCATAATATATTTTATTATAACGGTTCATTTATCAATACACCATAGACATATAAGTAAGAAAAATAACTCTTTATATTTCTGTGCAATACACAGAACTCTTTCGAATGATTCTTTTAATAATACCTTAGAACCGATGCCGTCTCTGTGCACACACACATACTGTTGTTGACACGTAAATGATTCCTTGTCCTAAAATGCCGGAAATGTCTCGTCATAATCATGATTACAGCGTCTGTTTCGCTCAGCCTAGCTGTTCCCTTGCAATTAGATTCATGAGGTGAAGGACATCTATATATTTGTTGTACAGAATTCGGACATTAGGACTGTTTGTTTACTTAATTGGACGGCTCAAATAGTGGATGTAGAAGAGGTATTTCTTTAATGTATAATATTATTGTATGACATATTAAAAGTTATATAATAAATTATATATTATTATGATGTCATGAATATTATTTGTTACCATATTAACACTATCCCCATTGAATACAATATAAGGGGTATAGTTAGTTAGTCTATGAAAGAAGTCTTCGATGTCTTGGTTGAAAATATAGACCGTGAAGTATATGTATATACGAGTAGAGGGAATAACTATCCTCTGAGATAATGTGCTTCTGTTAGATATACAGACTTAAAATTTCGCATAAATATTGATTCGGACAATATAAATCAAGTTATGCCATCGGAATACCTCTTTTATCCAATTATAAATACTCTGCAATCTTCTTGGCACATCAGGAGAACACCTGCCAGA
>JAUZND010055541.1:0-18844 GCA_034780555.1 Coelogynopora nodosa
GTCTCCTTTTATTTTTTAATTTTTAATGCATTAACTTTTTATACTATTTCAACTCAATGTAAAAAAAAACTTATTCAACCTCTGGCTTTGTTTTTTTCAATAAACCTTTACTTACTTACTTACTTACTTACTATTAACTTAAATTTTAAAATAAAATTATACTTAGTATGTAATATATTTATAAAAAAGATATTTAATAATAATTTTCAAATATGGCTTACTTAGTTTTTCTACAATATAAAGTATTATATAGACTTAATCAATATCACATATTAATTTTAAGATTTTGGACATAATTAAAATAATGAGAGTTTATATATAATATATTGGAGTAATTTAGGGTAAAAGTATATTTTTCTATATTTTAATATTATTTATACTGTATATATTTTTTAAATGATTAAATATTTATTATTAAATTATTAATATGGTAAAAGTTATTGTGCTTAATGGCAATATTGGTAAACTATGTAATGTGAAATGTATAGTTTAAAAATATAAAAATTAAAATAACAAAATCTATAAAATTATAATACAAATAATCATATATATAAAAATAAAAAAATCTATAAATTATTATATTCTTAGAAATTACTGTAAAAATGTAATAGAAATTTAAACATATATCTATTAAATTTATTATTAAGGATTAATATCAGATCCATTTATTTCATGATAAAGGGGGTTTTATGAAATGTAGTGGTTATGTTTCTGATACTGGAATCTTAAATAATTTGGATAGGATTCTGCCATCAGTGGCATCAGTTAAAATGTTATGTACATTTATGACTAATTAAAAATATATTAATATTTCCTGATTTAAAACATGAGTAGTTTGTTTCATTTTCTATATTTATCATAAATATATTTTATTATCAGATAAGTTAAACAGGCCTCATAACAAAATAATATATTTGGTTTATATTAAAATTTCTAATATATAAATATAATATTCAATAATTTGTATTGGTTTCTAAAATCATGTTTATTTTTTGGGTACCTCTGCTGACAGTTTTACTATTTTGATACCATGATATGGTAAACTATTTTTAAGCAAAATATTTTTGTGAATTATTTTAGTATGCTGCATAATTGTAGACGTAGTACTATAATAGTATTAAATTGAATAATAAATGTAACATAATGTAACTAATGTAACATACTAATGTAAATATGGAACATTTGCTTAATAAATATTACAACTTTATAATAAAGAGTTGTTTAAGATTCCAGTGCTGGAACTGTAACCATGAGTCATGACTGCATCTGCATACATAATACATTTATGACATGTATAAGTGGTTTACATATTTTAAGAGATTCCATATTTAATAAGTCTTTTGAATTCTCTTTGTTTATTTGAATTGTGGACATTCATTAAGTGTAATTAATATTTTTTATATAAGAATACAACTTAATTTTTTCAAAATATTCAATGTCAGGGGTGCCATGGGCCACTTGGGAACTTTGATCCACACTTGATAACATAGTACTACTCTACATAAAAAGAATATAACAACCAATTAGAAATCGATGCATTATTGAAATCTATTATATATATATATATATAATATTATTATTTTATTACCGTTTAAATTGTTTTTAAACCAGTTATAACTTATATAATATATGTATAATATACGGGTTACCCGAGCAATCTGTTTATAATTAATTTTAAATATACGCGTAAATATAATGATGATTTAATTAGTTTATTTGAATATAATCATATTTTAGATAAATTTTATTCATAACAAGTGTAACAATTATATATAAAAATGAATTAATTTTAAATTGCTGTGCATAATATTACGTAATAATTTAATCATAATAAACCCATCGTCCATATACAATATGTATATACTATTTTAATAATATACTTATAATAATATACGACTTATAACTTTCCTAGAATAACATCACATAAAAATGTGTTTTTTGATGAAAATTTATATAACTTACGAAGAAAAATATTTCAACATATCTTTCAAAAGATAATAAAAATAATGACACTTATAATAAACTTTTATTTCATGAATCAGCTACAATTTATTAAATATATCTATAAACTACAAAATATCGGTTTTATATTGTATTAATTGTGTTGCGGCATGTTAGAGCATACAATGTAGAACTAAAAGGGGTTCAATGTGTTATAGTTGCGATTTTGTGTCCATTGATTTTATTGTATTGTAAAAACTCTGATAAAAAATTAAGAGAAATAAACTTTTTATCAAATGGAAAGTTTTTAAAAAAAAATTATTTAGTTAATTATATTATTGTTGATTTTGCCTTTCTTGCAACTCACTGGCATGTGTATGATTAATTTCATCAGTTTTTTTTATTTATTTGCATTCCTCGTTATTCAAAAAATATTTTCGATTGGAATAGATTATTAACATTCTTAAAAATAAAGAATTCCAATATTATACTATTCAAAGGCACATCAGTTTGAAAGCACTTCAAACTTTTATAATTATATAATATTATAACACGTTTAACTTTATTAATTTTACGTAGCACGCCTGCCATAATACAATAATTCTATCATTTTAGTAGACTTACACAATTCTTACTATTTTGTATTATATTACTCAGTTGTACTATGTATAAAATATATGTTAAACGTTATAAAAATTATTAGTATGAATGAGGATTATTGATACAATTTATTTTAAAATACATTTTGCACTGTGCGATCCCAGATTACAATTTAAATGTATTTTTATATCATAATAATAAAAAAATGGGTACCAACGTGTAGGTACATAAAATTGATAGTATTATAGTATTTGATTTGTTTTTTATACATATTTGCATTGTATTTTTAAATAAATTTGCATTGTACATAAAATGTTATGAAAATGTTATTGTAAAAAATTCGTTATGGTAAAAGCGTGGGAAGCATATCGTTGAGTGCGCTACTATAATTCAAATGATAAATTGCAAAACATGTTAGTTTTAAATATTTTTGTCAAAATTCACCATTGAAAACTATTTTATTTGAATATTTTGTGTACTTTATTCATAGAATATACGATATAACAAAATATGTTATTTTCAATATAGCATTCACTGGCAATGTCGAAAAGAATCGGGCAACAAACGAAGCAGCTAGGGCTGGCGCATTTAGCCGAACCATGTGTTTGTTGTGGATATAAGAAATTATGTCAATGGAGTAGACGACACATTTGTTTTGCTCGAAGCATGTACAATTCCATTTTATCCTATTTGTAAAATCGACAGGTGGGATTGTGGTAACATCGCTGATGTAATAGTATGACTTAGGCCTAATTATAACATTTATAATACTTAATTATGTTTTTTAATTAAACATAATTTCTATAATAATAAATATGACTATTAAACCCGGTTATATGTTTCTTTTAAAATTACCTTAATATCATGTAAACTATGGAATAATATTCAATCATGTATGACTAATATGTATGTATGTGACGATTAATATATATATAATGGTACTGTAAAATAAAATTTTGAGATACAAAACCTATCATTTTTTTGACAATGAAACGAAACGGTATTATTGATAATATATTACTACATTATCGATAATAATCAATGATTACATTTCATACAAACTATTACTGATCAGCTAATATGAATTGTATATTTCACTTTGATAACAAATTAATTGTAAAAACGAATCCTTAAAAAGGTTACGCTTATATGAGTCTTTTTGGTGGTATTTTAAATGCGAATATTAATGTTTTTTATGATTTTAAATATGTTATACATTGTATATTCATGTATTTACCTTTACTTCATGTTTAAAATTATATATTTAATAAAAAATATTTAGTAAAGTTTTTTTAGATTTTATAAGTATTTGATAAATTATACAAATATTTTATTAATTTTATAAAGGATTGCTTCGTAATTATTATCATTTATAACGTCCTGCTGTTGGGGAGAAGGGGCTTTTAAGAGGCGGGTTTTTTTAGAATGTAGGAAAATTGTTATACAAAACGTTATAGCGATTTTGGCATTTATGTATTTATTAATATAGTTTGAAAATAATTGACGTTTCCAACCGGGGTAGAGGAAATGGGGTTCAAATTGGAATTCTCCTCTGAAAAAAAATTGCTATGGAGGTTTGGCTCTTCTAGTTCTATGGTTGTGACTAGCAAGAATGGCAGTATATAAAATATACAAGTATATTATGTCACAGGTAAATAACTCAAAATTTGTTACCTAATAGTCCCATTTCTACTAAAGGCAGGAAGACTTCCATCACAACACTTATCTCTAAACATAAATTAATGGTATTCTGTCTAATTGATGAGCCGGCAACAGGTGTAAAATTAAGTAGTTATGGCCAATATTATACTGCTACATAATTAAATAAATTTTGTATCTGATGTAATAATTCCAACTTTGAGTAGAATTTTCACCATTATCCAGGGTGGCCGCATTTTTTTCCCAAATATTCGAGTAAATTGGGAAAATAATTCGAGTACCGACTAATTTGGATCGTGAACTAATGCATCCAATTCATACCGTTTAGATGTATAATCTTTAAAAAGATTTATGAATTGATTCGTTATTATAAGAAAATTGACTTACATAAATGATACAAATTAAAACCATCATATATAAATGTATAAACAGTAATATAACTAAGTTAAGCATGTTGATTCATCACGATTATACAAGTATATACAGTATATACAATAAGTCACAAAAAATAAATGAATAAGACAATGATTTTTTCGTGTAAATTACTGAAAATTTCCTAGTATAATTCAGAATACATTATCGAAATTTGAGTATGTGCGGCCACCCTTCGAATCATATAAGCGACGATCAATATAGAAGACTAATATGAAAATTTATATTTTAGTAAAAACACAGACAGTGCAATAAGTATATAAATTAGGTTATTTATTTAGCACATACACAATCATCACCTTATATTTCAATTAAACCGATTCAGACAAGTAGACCAACTTGTTTAGTATTTAGTTAGATACAATAAATATAGATTTCACAGTTAGGTGAAAACAGAACAGTCATAATATATATGAAAAAGATTGGCGTGTATTCAAGATATATAGTATATTAATACAAATTAGGATTACAAATGATTAGAAATGGTTTTTAAAAACAATCCACAAAGAATTTGTCATTTTTTGAATGGAAGACAGTGCCAAATATAATAAAACACATGTAAATTATAATAGATTGTATTATACAATATATATATATCAAAGGGTTATCATGATAAGAATCATTACATCTGAACATACCTCCGTAATAATTATATAGTATACATTTATATTACATTGAAAAATACTGTGCAAGATTTTATCTAGCGGTATATATTTACTAAAAAAGATGTGTTTTTGCAGTCATGTGCTACCTATATGTGTTATTAAAACAATTAATTATCACAGATATTTTTAATTGAAATAAAAACCTGAATATTATGATGCACATCTTATAGATAAACATTTGTATTATTTAAAACTCAATTAGACACTTTTACTAAGTTGGTTAAACTCGGCAATATAATTAATAATATATATAATACCGTTCAATTGAATACATTAATCCGCTAAATTCTGGCATCTTATTCAACATATTTAAAGACAGCCCTCTTGTAGAAAATATACATCTCTATACAATAATGCACTATAGTATACAACACATTTCATGACCTAAACAAGGAAAAAATATATTTTAATTAACTTACTGGTATATCATATGCATCTTATAGATTATTCTAAAAAAAGTGTTTGTGTTTTGTGTAACAGAACTGAGTGATTGAAAAAATCCAGATATAAATCCGATTAACAAGGGAAACATCGAACACAGTTACTATGGAATTTACAATTGCCAGTGGAACGTATAGATGAGTAAGCGTAGTTTAGCATTGCCCCTTAATTCAATAGTACAAATTATGAGTTTCACAACATAAAGGTTCGTATAAAGCTGAAAGACCTTTCAATGGAAACAAGATCCGTGTCTAGCAAACAAGATAATATTGTCAATAAATAAATGAAACAAACATCACAAAGAAACTGTCTTTAATTAACAATGCTTTATTATTTGTTCAGAATATGACAACCACCAAACTATATATTATATACAATGTTCAGATATTTCTGACACTTACATAAACAGCCCTGCCCACACATCTCGCTAAACGAATTAAATATTAAAAATAATTAGATTGAAGCTTAATACAACTTTTCGTCCAGTAGTTATGCTAAACTTTGAATAGAGTCTAATTGAACCACTGCTTTATTATGTGACAATTTTCTTATCGGTCAAATATGATTATGACAAGTTGAAAGGTTTCTTACTCTATTAACACGATCGTTTAACATTTTATAAATAATGAACCCATCTAACTACAAAGCATAAAAACTATGAAAAGGGCAATACATTTGTAGCTGAAAATATTACAGAAATAATTTTGATTTTTAAATTAAATAGTTGCGCTTTGATAGCGATAAACCACTGTTGCAAATCCCTCGAGACAACGAATACGTCACAATCCATTATTCAACTTATGACTGAAAGTCATGGTTTATTCTGTGTATAAGGCTAACTAAATATAAAGTATTAATATAACATAAGTATTTGCGTACTGATCAATATGTAATAGAGAAAAGATAAAATTTAAAGAATTTTATTATCTATGGCCATAGCTTTGTCAACAAATTTTCCTGGGTTTTATTTTAAAACTGAAAGTATAACGTTAAAAAAATTTAACTTTTAAAATCTAAAGAAAATTCTTGAAAACTTGAACTGCAAGTCAACCTAAATTTACATAACAATGATAAAGTCCTGTACCATAGGGGAAAAACTTTTATTAAAATACCCCAACCGGGCAAATATTAAGTATTAGCAGAACAAATTAATTCCTGTGAGAAATCAGAAAATTACTTCAAACATTTTTTTTCAGTGAAATAAAATATACAGTGAGCTATTTTTAGAATATTAAACAAACGATAAACAGTAGAGATTAAACTATGAAGAACCACGTAGGGTCAATTTTACTCAGGGGAATTTTTTGACAAGCTAATTTGAAAATTCAGATATTCAAGTCACATTGAAAATCTCAGCGAGAGATGATTTTATAATGAAATTTCTACTCAATTTTGTTTCAAAGAGATGTGTTGTATAATCAAAGATATCTAAGTCATATTTATTAATTTTAATTTTTTTTAAGTAATTTGTAATTGATTTTTAATTTATTGACTAAAGTATTAAAACATCGCATCATAAATAATCAAAAGTGCAGTTCTTGATCACCATTTCAAATTTGGTTAAAATCATTTTGGTATATAACGGATTAAGGGCTGCTAGGTAACCTACTACGTATATACACATCCAGTCTGGCGAAATAGAATTCTAAAAATATCCTATGCATATACTAGTTCTACCTTAGTAGCTAGCGAGAGAAACAAAATTTATGAAAAACTTTTTTATCACTGTGATCATACAAACTTCAGTAAATTTTACCGTCATTTTAACTAAGGATTGTTTTCTTTGACAATTTCATAATTCTGCCTAAGATGATAGAAAGACTAATAAAGAAAAGTAGAGGTCGCACAGCCTTGCAAAATAAGGGGCGTGATTTGTGTGAGGAAAATACAGGCGAAAGAGTACCGGAATACGAACGGAACACACCGCACACACAGTCGTTTGTGTACAAAATAGGGAGAGCTCCAATCTACTGGTGTTCCGTGGAGGGCGGGGGAGGTTGGAGGTGAGATCATCAGGAGGGCGTGGGAGGTGTGGCAGCCTCCTGAAGGAGGATGTTCATCGCCAGATTCATGTCGTTGTTGCTCATTCGGAGAGCGTTGAGGACACGGGTCTGCGTGAATCCCATGTCTACCAAATGTCGAACCTGAACGGGCAAGCAATACGAACATACAGTACAATAGCTTGTTAATATTTATTCATTATAAACGCATTTTATAATTTTATCATTCATATTTTTATAGATTATTTTGTATAGGTTTTGCGCAATAATTAAAGCAGAATGATATTAAATATAACGGTTTGTTTACAAGATTATTTTAATTTCAATAAACAACAATTTTTCTCTCAAAATACTTTCATTATATCAAATTAATACAATACTCAAGCACGCAGCCCTTCCAATTGTCAAAATTGTTTTTCTAATATATATATTATATAGGTATATACGCATGAAATACTTCCTAGGTTAAACATTAATGAAGAAATCACCACAGTAACGTAAAAAACGTAAATTAAAAAAATTATATATCTGAAGAGGCTATCAACATTACCCACCACACCTTTTCAAATACGAGACGTATTTTCTAAATTAATCAATAAATTCCTTTATGGGAAAATAAATCTGACACTAATAAACATTTTTAGCGTTGTTATATAAAAGAAACCCTAAATAAGACGGTAATAATGTAGCATCATTAAAATCTGTGTAAAAGGTAAATATTTAAGCCTTATGTAGCGCAGACTAAATTCCCACAACACTTGTTTTTCAAGAGAATATAAAAGGGGTACGAGGCGAGAAATTGAACACAAATTCTTACAACCACAACTAACACATATCAACATTTTTAGTAGTATTAATATTAAGAAAGAAAGAAGATATCATACTTAATAAATAAAACATTAATATAAAAGCTTTTATAACTACTGGGTTTTAGTAAAAAATATATAGTAGAGTCAGCTGATATAAATACGACAATTCCTTCCATTCACGAACTGAACATGTTCCGACAGAACTAATAGACTGAAACAGGGTAGACGTACTGATCTTTTAACACAATCACATAACATGATATTTGCGATCACAAAACTGAACTCAATTACTTATCACATTGTAAAAAAAACTAATTAGTAGACGTCATGCTTATAAATGTATTAGCATAATTGTATTTAAAATATTATCTCTTTGAAAAACAATATGACAAAATGTAAAAGAAAAATAACTGATTGTAATCCAAAGGACAGAAACAAATTACCCAATTGTCCAATTTAAAAAAATATATAAACGGCAAAAGATTCGAAGTAAGGCCGGGATAATTTTTGATTTATTGATCTTGAATAAATATTACTTTTCCAGCCCATATGCGTATATATATACATATTTGTGTAATGAGTAACTACTAAGAATTACATATCATAACTTTTAAAATGTTGGAATAATGAAGATCTACAAATTACAAAGGTTATAATGAGTTTAAAATATTAATATTGATCAGTAAGTTCCTTAAGGACAATCCTTATTAACAATAAGCCTAAAGATAAGTCAGTGTTAGTAATATTTTTGTTAAAATTATATAAAAATCAGGTTTGAGCCAAAAATATCTTTCAATAATTGCAAAGCACAGGTCATAGTGTAAACAAGAGCATACAACAGTTCATCAACGCACATTATCGTCGGAAATTCCGCCATTTGCCTGTCGATTGTTGCCAAACCCATTCGTTAACCAATTGGCAGCAAATCCACGCTGGAAATTGACAGTAACGAAATTTAGTAACGTTTACAAATAGCAGATACCGCTAGCACGCAAGACTATCACATATATTTATAAAAGTTATTTTTTTTAATATCTAAATGACCATAACGAGGTCACCAAACAAGTTGTTCACAATAAGTTCAATTTCAAAAACATCCAAATTGTTGACAAAACGCATAAAGTAACTTACATCATATAACGTAGTTTAAAATACTATAAATATTCAATAAAAATGTCATTAATTAAACACGAAAATATATATTATAAATTATCACAATTATACATTGTTCATAAAGTAATCACATAATTATCTGCTTGACCAATTCTATTATTTATGTAAGCCAACGTATCCGGAATGCGAATACAAAATCAACAAAAATATCTTCTTCTAATACTCAGATAATAAACAGTTTCACTAATTAATTACTTTGTTTTCTGTTGGATCAAAAAATAAGCGGTCATAACAAAGTCTCACGCACTCCATATTACGGGGTGCGCTCAGTTAGTCCATGAAACTTTTTGATAGAACAATCGTGTAGTAATTTATATCTCTTTCCCCCTCATTCTCTACGTCAATGTTTCAAAACAGTTGGTTATTTGTGTAATAAATATTGCTGCCTATCGATTTTCGGATTGATTTTCGCGAATATAATCCACACCGGCATAGCTTGTAAGTCAAACATGATCTTAACGATGTTGATAGTTGTGGTTTTCCTTAAACAAAAGTTGAAGACTTCATCCAAAAGTATAACGTAATTAGATTTGTGTCAGTACTTTTATCCGTTACTCTGTATTCTTACCGAATTTTAATTAATTGATTAATTATATATATTATAATGTTATCTTAATTCGGCACAGAGATAATAAAAAATTTTAATATTAGTCATATATTTAGTTCACCTTGTGCCACAAACACAGTAAGATTATTTTTTAATATAAATTTTATTATATTAATTATATAATCAATTTATTTCGATTTGAAATGTTTGATATAAATTTTAAAAACTAGGTGAACATAGTGAACTCTAAACGTTGTTGTAAAGGTGAACTAAATAGAGTCAATAACAAATATGTTAAATATTAGAAATCGTTCATATTTCCAAACGAATAATCAAAGAACCTGTGGTAAAGAGTTCATTTTTCTGATATCGAACCAGCATCAGCCGACGGAATTTGAATATAACTAAACTATAACTAAACGCCAATATTAAGACCGCTGGAATCGTCTTCTGTACAAGGAGGCTGCTGTCTTCTGGATCATGTATCGTCATAATAACAGAATTCACAGGAGCGTTTTATTGCTCGAATACTTTTCTCTCATAAATTTCAATGATATCTGGTATAACTTTTAGTATTATAATTTCCCTTCTAATACAATGATGCAATTATTAATATGTATCTTACACATAAATTATAAATATTAATGGAGTTTATATATATATATATATATTAATGGAGCTTTACACTCATTGGAATATATTGGAACACTTTCAAATTGTTATATTACATATTTCCAATTGGTACTTCTTAATTCAAAGATTATGTATGATTATTCCAAGTTAAGGTTATACCAGAATATGCCAAACCATTGAAACTAAAACAAAATGTATTAAACTTTTTATAAGATCAAACCATTATTATAAAACCATTGAAACTTATAAATTGCCATAGAGATGTTATTTTATGTGAAAGATATATAATTCTATTATAATGAAATAATTAAACAAATGTAAGTAATTTAAATAATATGTAATACTATTTATATAATACGGCGTTTGTATTTTAACCGTCAAAGATTCTGCATCAAAGGACTGCAAAACTAATTAACTTATATTTGAGAAAAAAGAAAAATAGAAAAGTAATAAATAAGCAATAAATAATAACCACAAAAAAAATATTTATCCGTAAATTCATCAAACGTTTTCAGAATAACCAACTATTCTCAGAAAAAAAAACTATTAAATTTTAGAATAAAATAAAACGCTACACGAGATTTAACGCTATAAACGCTACAAAAAATAAACTGAATTCAGAAAATATGTAATTCAGACAATACAATACTAAAGAATAAGAAAAATTACACTTATTATATCTAATTTATACTATTATTAGCTTTACTATTTTGTCTAAAAAAACACTAATGTGCTTGGATAATAAAAAAGAGACGTATATCTTGAATGAACCACAGCGTACAATTTAATCACAAATAGTCTTTATTTAAAATCGAATTTTGTTAGAATAATAGCATAATTTAAAATATAATATTCTTCCATACAGAATTTTTGGCTTTCCTCCGAAAGTATTTTTTTAAATTTTAGAAATATAATCCTCAAAATGTATATAAATGAATACAAAAATAGGAAAAAAACAAGGTTTTATTTTATCGAACAAACTATAAAAAGTGTCGTGTTGTTTTTTAAATTGAAAAGTCTGAAAAGGATACAATTTTCAACATGCAATTTTATCAATCTAATTAAACACTATAAAATTTATATTTTATACTGCTTTTAATTTAAGCAATTAAAATGGCATTATAAATATTGGCCAATAAAAATCGCTAATTATTTTGAAATTCAATAATAAAAGTACGAAAAAGATTTATTCTCCAGGAGTGGCAATAAAATCAAACACTCCATTAAAAAGTATACAATCCCTTGTAGCACAAAACATAACATTTGTTATTTAATTATTATTAAAGTTATAGTTGTATTAACAGATGTAATAAACTAAAGTAAAGGCTTTACAATGGTAAAAATAGATTACGTCTTGGGAAAGATTGATAGCACATTGAACAGCGTTGAATATATTTCGGTATATTACCGATATTTTCAGAAATCATTCTAATAAACAAAATCATATAAAAGTAATTTATAATCAACTTATTTTCTGATTTACAATGCATTTCCAAGTCATTGAAAACCAAATATTAAATTATATTTTTTAAAGAAATCAAGTAGTGCGAAATCCAGAAAATAAAAAGATAATAGTTAACGACTGTGATGGTCAAAAATAGACCTGAGCTCAACTGTCGCGAGAAACATAACTACATAATTTCTTTTAAATTTTTTTAAAAATAATCCCAACGATCAATACTGTCAATAACTCATTCGAAATCACAATAAGATTGATTTTGTAACTAATAACTTTTAATTAATAAAGAATAGAATAATTAACTTCCTCATCATAATAAAAACTTTCTAAAAATCTGAAATTTCAATTTCCAGTAGCCCTATTAAATTTCTCAGGGGAAAATGTCAAAAATTACTTATACCATTTACAACCAATTTTGAAAAACACCATCTCAACAGCCAAGACACATCAAGACAGCACAATAGATCTTACCCCGGCAGCCGCGGCGGCAGTGTTTGGCAGCGCCGCTCGCGTCCTGCTGGTGGCCATTTGCGACTCGATCATCTGCTGCTCCAGCCGCTCCATGTACTCCTGCCGCTGGATCTCCAGGGTGGCCCCTATCGGATGGTTGAGGTTGGCCGGCGGTGGTGACTGCAGGTAGCGCCCCAGCGTGCCGCCAAGTAGGCGCACCAGGCCGCCGGGGAAGAGGAACCACTGCTGCACCCGACACAGGTTCCAGTGGTAGAGCAGGCCGGACAGCTGGCAAGAGATGGAGTATAGCGGGGGCAGGGGGAGATGTAGGTAGACTACGCACGATTAGTCGAAAAGATAATTATGAAAGGATGTTAACTGGACTGTAAAGATAGACAGCACTCGTTCATAAGGTGTTCAATTTGATTATTTTCTATTTGTCTAAAAATAATGTTGTCGTTAGTGTTATTAGCACCGTGTAAAATTGTAACAGATTATATTTATGTTTAAAATATATTACAAAAAAGTACATAAATCATATTATATACTCTGCGTAAGAGCCATATTCTCAGTGAGAGTATTATCTGTTCCAGACAATTGCTAATATTTTTTTATTAGATATATTAACAGAGTACAGGCCTGGCCTTGATCGCCCTACCTTCCGAACTAAAGACAAAACCGCCGAGACACTTTTAAAGGGCGCGTGTAGATAAAAACATTTAAAAAAATGCAAAACAAATTAGTGTTGATATATTGAAATGTGCCGAAATAGTAGACTAGTTAAATATTTTGTACTATCAAAAGAGTGAACACTATATATAAAATTATGCAGAAAATTATGTTTAATTTATAATAAAATATTTTCTTTTGAGTTATCGTTCGTTCACTGTGTGTACTTCAAGTCTATATACTCCGAATGAATTTTCAGAAATAGGATTACATAACGGTAATTTTAATTAAATAATATAATATCAATAAAAGACTGCAGCCAGAAGAAAACCAGATATCAGAAGATTTACCATATAACATAACATTAATCAGGTATAAATCAGTTACTATATCATGAAAATAAATGAGTATAATAGGATGTGGATTGGTATTTATTAAAAGATAATTAAATTTACCGATAAAACTAAATTAGAGTAAAAACTTACCAATAATTAATCTTAAAATCATCTGTTATAATGAACTTATGAACAGTAGTGCTAAAGGTGATGCAAGTAATTGAATCCGAGTTACATTCGACAATGTTTGTCATAAGTGTCTAAGAGCAAGTTACTTAGTTCTTTAAAGAACACTAAACTGACGGGTGCAGCGAAGGTTTAACGCGCACTTATGTTCGGATTATTAGAACAGAACTCATAAAGGACTAACTATTTTTTCGTTAATATTAATTTTGATAAAGTTCTTAAAATTTTCAATTACCAACTGATATTAATAAATGGACATTGTTTTAAAAATGATCAAATAAATTCTTAAAACGTTTAAAAGAAACTAATTAAAATTCACCCGAGCTAATATAAATAATATTCAAACAGGAGGGAAAATGTAAATAGTACATTTTAAATAAAGGGGTGTGAAAATATGAATATCTAAGATCACGATAGCACGGCATTTCTAATTGTATACAAAATATAACACACAACATTATAAGTAAACTCTAAACAAAAAAAATTATGTTCTGTTCTCCTAAAACTAGAAAAACTTTCATTCTCATTGATCGAACATGTGCAGAATAAAAGATGACAAATGTTAACTCTAAAAATTCATTGTAAGAGGTAAGTATAAATTTTTAATAATGATTTTTGAAAAACCGTTAATACTTTTTGAATATACATTGATAATACATTTAAATATTGGTCATAATACTGACGATTATCAAGGACAGTAAAGTATAAAATATTTATTAATACTTGCATATTATACAAATTAGCCTAATAATTGTTATTTAATAAAGAATACGTTTTAAAAATGGAATATATAAATCATAATACATAAATAGAATAGGTATTTACCGTAAAGCAGGGCTAATACAAATGGAACCTCGAATGCCTATACTAATGTATAGAAATAAACTATATTTACAGAACATTAAATTATTTCCTAAATTTAACGCGATACCATCAATGAAAATAATAAATAAAGTCATTAAATTAAATATTTGTATCATCATGAAATTATTGTTAAATTTTGTAAAAATAGTTACCACCATTTTTGTCGAATTTTTTTTTGTTTGTGAAATAATTGTTGATAGTATTATAGAAAAACATTTCGAATTAAAAAAAATTGATCCTAATGAAACAACAGGCCGACCAAATTTATTTAATTAATTTCACAGAATTATGAATAAATACATATAATGTAGGCTATATACATATTTAATGTTCATGTTATAAACACAACACATGTAAAATAATTATTTTAAAAATACCTGTTGACAAAAATTATCTTATTATAGTGATTAAAAAAACACCTACTATTGAAAAATATGTAATTTCCGTTATATAAAAAAAATCTGGTTCATTTAAACGTTTAGCAATAAAGATGAACTTATTTTTAATTTGATAGCTTATAAAGGAGCAGATATACGAGGCTTGATAGCACAGCTTTACTTAACAATAAAATATTTATATTAATAGGCTTGAATAGGTAGCATTTGTAAATAAAACAGATTTATTTCTTATTGAAAACCTTCATTTTCATAATTAATCATTATATAGAAGTAAACACTGCACCCATTCACATAAAATAAATCGTAAACGTATTATTGTACCGCTTCGCAAATATATGAGTTGAAAAGTGAAATACTTTTTAATGTAACTAATGTGAATTCTCATAAATACAGTGAGTAACCCATAGATTTAACTACTGTGATTTTAAAACAAAAACCAAGCGAAAAAAATTACGTAGAACGGTCAAAGAGAAGGGTGGATTACACCATATAATCGACTGTATAGTGCAAAAAATATTTTATTCATATTGAAGTTTTCAAACCTTTGACATATTTTCAAAAAAGTTGGTCAAATGGTTAAACGACAAATGTCATTGAACACGGCATTTTTTTTAGTTATTAATGACAATATATAATTAAGCGATAACAACTATTTGTATTGTTAAAATAATAATGCTGTGACATCTAATCCACACATATAGCACCCAAGTGAAATTTGAAGAATTAAGTTTTAATTCAAAAAATAAGTTTATGGTCAACTTTCATCGAAAAACATGCGATATTTTAAGTATTATTTCCGGTTAATAATATTTTCATTGTTTTATTTGTACAATCTGTAAAGAAATATTTTCAGTAAAAAATATCAAATAGTTAGAAAATATTAAATTAAAATATAGTTTATATTGTGATGACGGCGGCATAAAACTGTAACCATTGATACAAATTGAAAGAAATACACTATATAATAGTATAGTTATAAAATTGTAATAACAATATTTGCAATGGATTTTAAAGTATGGTCAAAGAAATAAAACTAAACACGTTAAAATGTTTTTTTAATAACTTTTTACATTTTTTTCTAAATATTTTCTAAACATATTTATAATCGATATTTATTCCTTTATTGATAATGTTATCTCAATTGAATGTTAACTTTTTGCACTTTAATATATGATTAAACAAATATAGTAATTTTTACACTTCCCCATTGCCAGTTTATTGTACTATTAATAATGAATAATGGAGCAAAACACCTACCAAGCCACACGAACAGACAAGAAAGGATTCTATGCTGGATGAGGCAATCTAAAACAGCGAAATTAAAATAAATAGGAACAATACTAGTGGTATATCAAAAACTATTTGGAAACATCTCAGAACATACCTGAAGCCCCATAATATAGGGAAAAGACTTTCCTGTGACAGGCACACCAAGGATATGTGTAAATGCAACACGAGGAATTTCAGTAAAATAGGGCACAAAAAATGGGAAAATATTGCTGTATCTAGAACAAAAATATACAAAAATACAATAACCGGTTATTTTTATACGTTTATTATAGATAGTATTTAAATTTAGAACACAAAGAAAAAGATATCATTTAAACGGGCAATACATACGGTCCAGATGGGAGAGTATTTATCTCGAAGCCAAAGTTCCGTAATAATAAAGCAGATGACAACTCCAAAACAGTCGCCATTGTTCCCGTACATATTACATAAGACTGAAAATAAAACACAACAAATATAAAGAAACAATTGTTATTACTTAATAAATATAAGATATCAGTCAACTTGCCATATATTTTCTTGGTCCAAATCTCCGTTCAAATATGCGAAAATAATACAGTAGCAATCCGCCAATAATTAGATCTTTTGTGTCAAGAAATGCAATTTTACTGGGAATCAGTCTCCATATCTGAAATATGGAATAATATCATAATATTCACTATATGACTTTTAGTTTAATGACTATTCGTAACCATTATTCAAAAACGATTATCTGATTCAACATAATACTATTAACTACCCATACCTAGATGACTTTCCTATAAATATAGCTTTTTAGAATAAACAATCGTATAATTAGTTATTAAAAATATAAGGGCCTCCCACGCCCAACCAAAACATGCTGTTTCGGTTTTTAGGCTTTTGTACCAATGTTTTTAGGTTTTATGTGATTTTTTTTTTACTATGGTGGTATAATATCTGTAAAGATAGGTTGATCTACATTAACACCCAATTATATATATTGATTTGGCGTGTAAAAGTTGAGCTGTAACCCAAAAAATGTATTTGAGAAAAAATATAAATTTGAAAATCTTTTACTACTCTTCTGTAATGGAAGGTAATCAGAAATTTGTTTGAAATTTGTATATTGTTCTGGATAACATAAAAAGAGCAACAAACATACATGTAGTTATTCACTATAAATAACTACAAAAGATTACTAGTACTTCGCACTAAAATTTCAATTTCTGTGTTTAAATTAATATACATAATTTTTTGATTGCGCTGACATAAGTTATTTATTTCTGAAATTTTGAAATATCTCCTATCATGGCACAGTAATTAACATATAATTGTTACAGTAAACTATATTTCCTACGTTTTATTACTGATTATATATAAAATTAGGTTCTAAATAATGATCACTAAAAAGCTAAATACATTTAGATTTGTAACTAGAAAGTACCCAGTTTCTATATATTACTTTAATTAATCATTACTTAGTATAAATAAAAATATTTAAGTTTATTAATATGTACTGTATAAATAATACAAAAATGTTAAGGATTTGACATTTATAGTGATGTGTAGACGGGATGAGCAATTTTAGATGAGTTATACTACTAAGAAATTTGTTAAGTAGTTCTGTATAATATATTATTACAAACTGTTTTTGTCAGTATTGTGATGAAATCAAATTATCTAAATGAAATTAAAATAAATAAACAATTATTACAATATTAAGATAGGCATACATCATAGCATTCAACATCTAGGTTTAATTACAATAATTTATTCAAAAGATTAACAAAGTATCAAAAAATATTTGTTCAGTAACTTTACAATATTGTAGCATAATATCGATAGAGGTTATAATTAAAATGAATTTAAATAATTAATACAATATACACAAAGAAAATGTTATACTAACCTCGTGCTTCTTGAATATGTCATCAAGTTTATAAGTAAAGAAAGACCGGTAGCGAGCAAATGGCATACTGAGAACAAATGAACAAGTGACTGTAATTGCGAGGAAACATTTGGCGATTGTAGTGCGATCTGAAATTTTTTTAAATTGTCATAAGGTAAAACATATATATATATATCTGCCAATAATAAGTAAATAATATATCACAGTAAAAAATAATATCATAAAACAAAGCAACACAATAAGCATTTTGGGTAATCCTGTACTTTAGCGCAGTAAATTTTAAAAAATTATTTCCGCAAAGTTAAGCGCCAATTTAAAATTAAAGATGGCAGGTAGACCTTGTGCACCGAATTTTATCGTTGATAATGTTTTGGGAAATGCTGAGCTACGAAATATGGACTTTACACGCCAGACTTTGTTTGA
>JAUZND010055552.1:0-41229 GCA_034780555.1 Coelogynopora nodosa
GCATCAAAAGTAGTTTCCGGAAACTTGGAAACATAATAATATCATTTATTAAAAGCTGAAAAGTGGGGGGGCTCAAAAACACTTGGGCCCGCCTCAACAAAAAGTGTGGGGGCCCGGGCCTAGTGGGCCCCCGAGCTCCTACGCCCCTGAAACTATAATGAGTTTATAATAACAAATTTTGTAGAACATATTTCGTAATTTGCACCGGTTTTAACGAAACGTAGGTACGAATGGTGATCAATTGTTGGATACTGTATAGAATAAAAAAATTACAATCACTCATGTAACTATTTGTATCTCTATACATTCAATTAGACTAAAGAAATCGGATGTAAGAGTTCTAAGATAAATTATGTATTATACATAAATGAGTGTCATGACTTTATACTCATATTTAGTTAATAATATGTAATTGGCAATATTTTATCAAAAAAGTCTCCAAACCATGATGAAGGCGTGACGACAGAAGTTGCTTGAATTACGATATCAAATTGATAATTATTAAGTCATGTTATTTTTATAATCACTTTTATGGGACTAATTACAAATCGTTTTATATTCCTACCACATATTTATATTAATATTTCAATTATTCCAAATAATTTTTTTGTTTTTTGTTTAAGTTATGATATCCCTATATATATATACATAGTTAACGTTAGTCCCTATTCACTTTGAGCACGTTTTGATTTAATAATTTATAACACAAGTCGTACATTTTCTAGTAATAAAAAAATAATTAATTCAAAACTATAAATAATAATCTATATTAATAAATAAAAACTATTAATAAGCTGTCTAACACTTTTTGTAATTTTTCACACCATGATTATGCCTTCTTGATGAAAGGTGAAATTATTATTTTTTTGTTAATTTAATAAAACTTTTTATATTTTTTTGGTTTTTCTTTTGCTTTCCTCACAAATGAACATTACTTGTCTTTATTTATAATAAATTGTGAGCCTTTGATTCTTCAGTATATTTGAATAATTATGATTTTCGGGACAACTTATGAAATTAGGTCTATGAATAATAACATTACTCCATAAAAAATTTGTAAATTGTAAAATTACTGAATAAATTTAACAATTTAACGGTTCGTTCGATTTATATAGCAATCGAAACGTGTATATTTAAAATCATTGTGGTTCAGTTTCAATTTTATACATTCGAGTATATTATGGTCATTTCTATGTCAAATAAAAATGTCGCACTATATAGATAATTCAAATATATTTTATTTATAGAATAGAATTTTTTTCCACCCAGCGCTTGCACTATTTGCAGAGTCAATACCGAGTTACACACAAACTTTTCAGAGGATCACCCTTCCCCTGCTAAAGGTATTTGCTGTATGCTAAGAGATAAATCAATAACGGCTGGCGTAGTCAAAATGATATTGATGGTTTTCTTCTGGTAGTAGTATAGTAGCAAAAAAATTAGATTTCCACCCCCCCTCCAGTTGGCCGTAAAATCCTGTAGTATGACGCTAGAATATTTAGATAGTTATGAGGATAAATTATAAACAACGGTTTGAAGAAGGCGAAAGCGTCCAATCACTCTCACTGTTTTAAACACGTTACAATATCATTGAATTGTGTGTGATTCTGGGATTGTACTATTTTTTTTAGCTAATTCAATGTTGAGATATGGAACTGAATTGATTTCGAGCTGTTATTAGGTTAGACTATTTTTTTTATCTATCCCACGGTTGATCCAATTTGCTGAAGTGGCTCTATCCAGCTGTCTTTCTCCTTTCTATTTTTCAAAACTGGCCGATCCAAATCACTGGAGAGGAGACGATCGTTTTGTTTTATTATAATCGAAACAATGAGTGAGGATATGGCAAATTGTGGGAAGTGCAAAATTGTAGTTAATCCTGGTGAGTAAGTGTGTTGCGTCATGTTGTCCCAGGGGGATACAATATTTAATTGATAGCATTTCTTTTATTGAATAAAACAAACAACTTTCAATATAAGAATTAAAATAAAATAAATTACATACAATGCTAATAAAACTCTCACCATGAACTTGAATTAGTTTCAATATTTTGGTTTTTTATATACATTGTTAGTAATTCTACATATAATATTTAGTGTTATAAAGATATATATTTTTAAGATAAAAGTTATTAATTTTTAATATAGAATAAAGTTTATTTTTTTAATTGAAACATTAACACTTAGTTTTGAGCACAATATATAAAATAATAACTAAATGGTGCAACTAACTCAAGTTATAAAATTAAAGGCAAATGTAAACGTTTTAAGTCTAAGAGGTGCCTTACAATATTTTTGTTTTTAATAACTGTTTAGTCTTAAAAAACAATATTAAAAACGGAAAATGTAAATTTGTTCGTATTTGTTTGGGTAAGCAACAGTTTATTTATATAGTAACATTTAACGTCGGTAATATAATTATGAATTATATAAATTTATATATTTTAAATAAAAGATCAACATCACCTTTAGTATGTCTTATATAAATTATATATCTTTTTAATTATGCAGTAAGTTAAACATTTTCATTATTTACTTTATATTATACACAATAAATGCATTATTCTAGACACAAGCACTCAACTAGATAGATTAGAATAACAATATAGAAATAAAATTGATCACAAACCGGATACGGCTTTTTTTAATTCCATCCCATTCATAAATGATAAGTCCCAGAGGTTACATCCTGTCACAATTATAAATGATACCATTATTGACTACTAAACATACTACTATAAAATACTCAATCGATGTATTTCTTTTAATTAATTTATTTAGGACCTATATAGTTCCCGCAAATATTGTGTATTGGGGAAATCTATTATAGAAGATTTATTATCAATCATCTGTTGATTGTAAATCATTTTTTGCAGTATCCTTAATTATATATTAATCAGATTATTTCTCTTATAACAATTACTATTGGCTATTCTAATAGGTATATACTTTATGAAGAAAGATGTTCAAAGCGTTAACTGTGTCTTGCAATGAAAAATTATGTTACAATATATGGAACATTAAGTAATCTTTTGATGTTCTGCTTCATAACATAATACATTTTAGTACACTCTGTAAACTTATATGTTAACATATTATTTAATAACCAATTTATATACAATATATATAAATCAGAATCAACCAATATTTAAATAGATTGCTGTACATATTAAAAAAGTACTTACTTATTAAAAAATATATTTAAATATTTTGTGATTAATTAAAATAAATACATAAATATAAAATTAATTGAAAGTGATATTAATAAATATATTTATTGTGAAACTTAAACAAAATGATTACTATCGTATTGTTCGATAGTACATTAGTAAATATTTTTGTTTAAATATCAAATATAATATTTTTTAAATAATATTTTTTTTAATACCCGCGCCTGTAGTTAAAAGTATTTTATCAGGACTACATTACGTAATTACACCTAATATATTTACGTTTAATTGTTAAAAGGTACTTGATTGCATCTTCCATTGACTTCAGATCATTCCATTATCATACCCTTGCGTCAAGTGTATTAAATGACTAGCATATATGATAACTATAAACAAATGACAAATAAACCTTATTCAACTGTATCTAATGCATGACATTTATAAAGGGATAGAAATTCTTTGAAAACAATTTGAGTTGGAAAACCATCCTGCTTTCGACTGATGTATATAAGATGCTAATTTGTTTTGCTGGAATCTTAAAGTCGACAAACTTAATTATATGTATAGTATTTTTTATATATTTACTTGTATACAAATATATTTTTTAAATATTATATTCTATTGAAGAGAAGATATATTTCTAAAGAAATTATTTATTATACAATTAATTTAATTTAATATGCTTAATCTTCCTTTAATTTTTGTAACTTATAATCATGTTACAATATAGTCCATTAAAGCCTACCTTTTTTTATATATGCCATGGTAATAATTAAGCAAGATTTGAAAATATTATAATACATTATATGTATATATGATATGTATATTATATGTATATCGTTAGGTGAATTCGTAAATGCAAACCACTATTAATTGTTATTCATTTATGTAAAAAATTCCATTAATATCCATTTCTATTTTCATTGTTATAAAATAAAATTTATAATACGAACAGTTTCAAATTTAATTATATACTAGTGCCAATTATATTATACGATTTCAGTTTTTTTTATAGAATCATTCTAATTAAATTGTATTAATAATTGTTTTTCTAATAATAGACAATTTTGGTTAAAATAATAAACCATTTTGATTTAAGTAATTTAATTCCTTTTTAAAACAAACTGATATATGTTGTTAATGAATAAATCATAAAATTGTACAGTTATTGGTTTAATTCCTTATACATATTAAATCAAACCAGTACTCTGCAACATAATATTTAATTTAATTGATTAAATTAAAAATATTTTATGAAAAATATTTAATTAAATCAACGAACGAAACATTCAATGAATAAATAAATAAATACATGCTAATTTATAATTAATATTGTATTGTATATTCGTTTTATATTTAAATTTAATATAATATATTGTAGATACCTGTAAATCTAAAGTTAAAAGTTGCAATAGGGAGCTTCAGAGGAGTGTGCTCCAAATAGGGCGCTGAACAACTATAAAAAAGGTGTTTTTTTGGGCGTTCAATAGTTTAATTGGAATTCATTAAAATTAATTAGCTTTAGTTTAAAATGATTTTTTTATGTGCGCAAATCAAATACAAGAAATATTTAGTTTTATTTAATCTTTATAAGTATATTCTTTGATATTGATATTGGATGTAGGGTGACTATAGTTAATCTGACAGTCACTGAAGCCCCTGAAATATACCAATAAGTTTAGCGAAAAGTATTACTCTATGTAAAACAATTTAATAATAATTTTATGTAATTTTATAAAATTTAATTTAAATCTATTGCAATATAGTTAAAATGAGTGTCTCTGTTTACTCATTATATATCTCCATCGAATTTTCTGAATATCATTTTATCATTTTATACCGATAGATAGGCTAATTGCATTAATTATTTGTCATTAAAATATTTAAACTACATTCTAAGCATGCCTCTTATTTATTATAAAATCATACTGTAACCAATAGATGTGAATGAAATATCGATTCATTTCAAATAACTTCCGTCAAAATGCCTTCCTCGAATTTGATTGTCCGTTAAAATGTGTAAGCAAGAAAAATTATACGTTTTAATTATAGGAGTTATGTACATCGGTTGGCTACCGAATTCATAATTACCTCTTGTTTCCCTTCCTAGTAAAACCCAGAAGGGTTATTGATGCAAACATCTTTTCCGGTTTGACTTTATTTTTACTCCATTTAATTTAGTTACTGAGTTGCTTAATTCTACCATTTGAATTAGTGTTATTGGCTGTTTTGAGTTAAAGAGAACCTGTCAAAAATAGCGGATGTTTAATAAGGATTGACTCCACACAAAAGCGATACTCAAAATTGGTAGCAGGATCCGATTCTAAGGGAACAACAATAAATTGAGACAAAATAATCAATCTCTACTCCGATTGCTCAGCGTAACTAAAATGTGACTGCAAAGTTTGATGAAATGTTTCGTTCGTTTGACTTTGAAGTTCATGTTACCGATATAGTTCAGTGTGTTACAACCGCACCTAACAGTAGTCAATTCTATATAGAATTCCCCAGGCAAATTCATTGATCTACTATTACTATGTCATTTGGGTTTATTTGATCGTATCTAACTAACCAACTGGATCCATTCACAGCAAAAGACTTATTTCCACGATTGCAATACAGCCCTTCTAGTGTGAATATATATATACGATATTAAGTTCTCTAGAGGTGAATTTGTCCTTGCCCTTAAATTTTTCATGATTTTTGATGGTATTCAAAAGGACTTGTTGTGTGTTTTAATAAAAAAATATTTTTTTGATAATCTGTCGGTGACATTATCAAATTATTTATTTTTACCGTCAACCTAAATATGAACGGTTCAAATTCAAAATTTGCGGAAATCAATCTTTCAAAGTTAGGTATGTTGAATATTTACGTTTATTTTTGTTTTTCATGTATCGTTTTAATCTATTTTATAAATTATTTATTTCTACTATGCTTACATTTTATTATGAAATTATAACGCGATGAATAAATTGGAAAACATAATTAAAAAGCAAAATTTCCTCAATCATTTTTTGTAACACTGGAAAATGTCGAAACTTTCCCCATTTTTATGACATTTGGTGACAATATTTTTTTCTAAGTCAACAGCTTCATAGTCAATTGAAAATTGGTATTTTGTCAATTATAAAAGGCTGAAACCATAAAATAGCTACAACGCATAGAAATAGCAATCTCATGATGTGACAAAATGTATAAAAAGTAATTATAAAATTCCAAGCATATTGCTATATTACATAGACAAAACAGAAAAATATTCGTTTAAAAAGAGATAATTGTGTAGCTAAGATTTATTAAAAAGTGACCTTGTACCATAGCTATTTTGACGGCCGGTTAAGATATAGTCATTATGAAAATAAATATGATGTTAATAAACAATTATTATAGTCATTGTGTGACTTTATAAAGTTTATCTTTGTAATAACGATAAATCACAAGTTCTCCTAATGTCTGTAGTTGTCAAAGGAAAAAGTCTTCAAAGTACAAAAAATTTTTTTTTAATAATAATTGCAATTGTACTGTGGTCAGTGCTATCGCATCAGGCCATAATTATAGTATACTTTTCAAAACAAAATATTATTTAATTTGTTTATTGATAACATTTACAAAAAACGTTTATATATATGTGTGTTGACTAATTTCAGTTGCAAATAATCTATGAAGTGCATCCTTTTCAATAAAATGTGTCACTGATGCAAATTTTGCATTAATATGGTAATATTCAATTAATTGAAATTTAGCTTAAGTGTTTTTAAATTCATTCGTCGAAGAATAGATTAGAAATATAATAATTTCTAAAATGACTTAAACGAATTTTTGTCAAAGTTGGTTAATGTTCAATTACGTTAACCATATTAGGAAGCACAATAATCGAAATATATATATACAGTTATGTTTTCTGAATATAATAATTTAATTTTTTTTAATATTCTTAAGCAACTACATTCTTCGGAACGTTTCGTTATTTCATTATTTTCGTCATCTATACGTCGAAATTGATAAATTATGTTCGTTAGTGCAAACGAGTGAATAAGTCACACCCATCTAAAAAAGCGAGTAAAAACAAACCATACTCAAAACTACAGATATGCAAAAATAAATTTGTCAAATGGACTATACCAGAGCTGATTATTGTAGCTCAATACTGAAATAATCGTCCGGAATGGTTCAGAGCCCGCTGTACTTTCCCTCCTTCGATTTGATCTCGACTTACAGCAGTTCTAATTGACTGGACACAAGTGATATCGTATGCGAACAGTCAAAAGTTATTAACATCTCCCAAGAGTCGCAAGGTAAGCCTGCCATCAGTCTTGTCTGGTTAATTTCCAGTCGACCTGTTTAATATCATCGATTTTCCGCAAAACTTTGACGACGTGTAGTCTAGGATTTCCCGCCTTGCAGTTTTGCGCTATATTTTCGATTAACTTGAGAGAAACGGATTGCACTGAGTACAAATAAAATGGAAATTGTCCATTCTGTCACTTTTGAAGGAAAAGTAATTAAACTAGTTTTTGATTTGTGAAAGTTATCTTCATTATTTATGGACATGAACATATTGATTAATAATCTATAGATTTTATTGACTTGCTGCGATCACTGTTAAGTTCATAACATTTAAATGAAGCAGGATATTACAATTGAATTGTAGAATAAAAAGCCATTGGTGGAGATTTTATTTTTGTTACTATTTATTATAATTATAACTTGTAAATTAGTGCACATCAATTAACTAACACTTTAAGCAATAGACGAATATCAATAATTACTGATAAATAAATAATTGATTGTATGTAGTAATTTTTATATTTTAATTTGAAGTTTAAATGTGCTATATAATAATGAAAAGTTCATTGTAAATGTTATGGTACATTAAATCGGAATTAAATAGATTGGGATCTTCAGTAAATTAAGTTAATATAAATTTTATTTTCGAAAAATATTTTTTAAGTAATACAATTTTTAATATTTTGTTAAGCTTGTGGTTTCAACTTAACCTTATGCTAATCTTCTTTTTAATGCATTGTTAAATTCTAGGAAGGAAATGCTAAATATAATGTAGGTGTTATAAAGAATAACCTTTGGACTTTACAAAATATTGTTATTGTTTAAATATTTTTGAAATGTTTAAATTGTACAAATTTTATTTAATTGTGAAATTAATTAAAAATTGTCATTATTGTTTTGAAATAAAACATCACGTTTATTTCCAGACGTCAATACACGGTGCAATGTAAAATTTACTAAAATATTGAAATAATTATCAACTAATTATGTATAAATTAAAATATCCAAGCAATTTTATATATATATGTATTCTAAAATCCATGAAATTGTTATTTTTTTTAAATACTTTTATTACTATGTTTGTATACTATTTGTACGTATAGGCAATTCGAATGATGTATTATTGTAAACAGTATATTTTTATTAATTTTATGAGTAGAAGTAAGACATGTCAGGAAAGTTGGATTCTCCACAGGACAATGAGTAGTTTTATGAAGATACCCATTTTACATATAATAGGCCCACTATAACTGCTGGGGGTCCGCATATTCACCACTTTAAAATCTAACCAATTATTTATTTTAAATATAAACAATTCTGACAAGAATTTCGGACTATTGTTTGACACTTCTCTGGTTTGTATGAAGTGCGATGTTTAATATAAATATAAATTAATTAAGTTACGGAATATTTTTATTAATCTGTAAGACAATTTAAGTGAAAATGACATGAGCAAATTTATATTTTAGTATACCACCATGGTAGCTTGGGCAATTTCATAAATAAAAGAGAACTTCACCTTGCAAAACTCATAATAATATATTGATATTCAACTAGTTGAATATGTATTTTTAAGATTTTTTAAACATATTTTTATCTCAATCTACAACTTTGTGTGGCTCTCAAATTATTACATTTTCGTCAATATTTATAATAAAATGTTTATTTAGTTTCAAACATATTTAATTCCGTTTTACAATCTCAACATTTTTCTACTCCATTGAAAACCGCAAATTATAGCCGAGAGCAGTTTCATAAATCCATTTAATCACAATTTATCCTTTGACTTCTTATTACTGCATAATGTAAATAACTCTCTTACATCCACTGTTTCTTAAAATTACTTTCTCTTTAATATTTTCGTTACTGAGTAGAGAATTTTGCGTGGTCCCATTCTTCAAAGTATTTAGATCAATTATACATTGTACCTATTCATAATAATATATAAATTTCCATGTCAAAAGACGCAGTCAAAAAGTTGTCAGTGAATGTTGATATTAATTAATTAACTTTGTATGCTTTTATTTTATTAATTAAATAAATTCCGGTATTATGAACACTATGGGAAATTATAAACTAATTGTCATAATAATGTGTGGTGATTTCATTTGTTTTATGTTATTTGTTACACCATTTAACATCAATTATTATATTCTTTCGGAACACGTATATCGTTATATAATGAGTTATTAATTTATTTCTTTTCCTTTAGTCGTATATTTGATGTCCATCATTTGACGACAATGCTTGAAAACATATTCGATATAATTAAAAAGTCAATACTAGTAGATTCTACTGGTGATTCTTCCTCAGAATTATTCGTTATTTGAGTGATTAGATAGAAATTAGTAAGTGGAAACGAAATATTTAGAAAATATAATATAATATAATACCTATATGAAAGATTTATTAATTCAATTTTTCTGTAGATAACTTCACATTTACATCAATTAATATTGATTTATTTATTGAATATTTTTCGTTGATATTTGTGATATTTGTGATATTTGTGTAGAACATAACACAGAACTATAATTTAATAATGCAGAGAGGTTAGACTAATTAATTATTAAATATAAATTAAAAAAATTATTAACAATAAATTATGAAATAATAAATAAAATCAATTAATTAATTGATTTATTTGTTTGTGTAATTTTCATAGATTTTATAGAATACAAAATAATTTAAATAATAATAATCGCGAATAAAAAAGTAAATAATAACTATTTGTAATTTTTACATTAAAATAAATTTTAGTCAATAAATATTAATATGAATGTTTTATTTTATTCTATTTTATTTTATTTATTCTGAATTTATATTTTACATCAAGTGTAAAATTTTACATCAATATTTTACTCGTTATTTAAGAATGATTTCTTAAAATTGAATTTTGATTGTTAAATAATTAATGCAATTATTATTTTTTTTTTAATTAAGTATGAATATCATTTAGTGGCGTTTACAAGTATAGGTGTATTATTCAGTTTTATTAAAACTTTCCTTCCACATACCAAAAACAATGCTCTGATGTTTTCATTATAGATGCTACGATTATATTACGTTACAAATGCTCGTAATTATTTTTAAGACCGGTACATATTGACTATAAAATAGATTTATCCAATAAGCAGGATGAATATGAGATAATTGTAATTAAGTGTGTTAATATCCGCAACCATTTTACTGGGTGCATTATATTGATTATTAATCAATGTTTCTTCAATTCGTCAATCAATTTATTATATAGTGATTTACGCTTGAGTTCTCACTCTCGTCAATTCAAGCTGAGCTTTATTTAAAGTGTTAGCAAGATTCCTCACCAACTGCCCCCTTTCCTGTTATCCCCATATCTCTGTAACTGCTTACTGTGTGAGAACTATAAAAGAAATTCGATTTTTTCTAATGAAGTCGATTTCAAATAAAAAAATATTGACAGTCATGATGCGTACCGCTGTGCCATAAATATACTGGTGAGCCGCCCGTGAGAAACTAAAGTCTGAGGTAAATAAAAAGATCACTCCGAGCAATTATTATACCACGAAAAATCGTTTTAGCACTTTTATAAAAGCAAAACTTGTTATGGCAAAGTTTTAATTATTGTCAAGAAGAGTTTATTCTTCTCAGTTTTTAATAAGTTTAATATAAAACTGTTTTTATGTGAGGTAAATAATAATATTCATTATAAGTCTACAGTTATACTATTAAAACAAACATACTGCTAAACTCACAAGCTTTATATATATCCTATGAATTAGTCTCAAGAAATAATTTTATTAAAATCTTTCGACATCATAGAAAAGGTCAACATTTGACTGATTTAAATAACTATTTTAAAATTTAAAAAATCTGTTTATTACAAATACAATTGCAAAACATTTGAATGTTTACATAACATTATCTCAAAAAATAACAATAATTGGAAAAATAAATAATATTTACAAGAGTTTTTATTGTTTTACTTTAGAATATAAATATAAAAATGAAAATAACGCAATTAAATTTTGTATTGAAAATTTCTCCATATGAAAAAAACCACCAATGAAAATTAAGAAAAAGGAAAAACGGTCGACTTCCTATACAGTATGACTTCAGTCTGACTTCTATTGATAATGGAGTTAATAAGCTAAGTCTCATTGAATTAAAACATTATAGAATTCTAAAAAATCACCGGTTTAAACAAAAATTGTTCTCGACTTTGTGGAATTTTTTGGAAATTATATCTACATGATCAAAAGACTCTTTTAGTTGACATTTTTTTATGTTCCTACATTATGCCTAAATATTTCCATTTAACACAGATTTCGCTTTATATTTTTCGCTGTGAATTAGGTCATTTTATTATATACAAATTTATTATATCTTATTTATATAAATAACAAAAAATAATTATGCTTAAATAACTAAGTCGGACAATTTGGTTGTCACCTCGTCACCACTTTTTATCACCTCGTTTGAGGCCCGCATATTATGAAAAGTTCGCTAAAAGGCTAATTTGCACAAATGATTTGCTTATAAACGTGCTAAGATTTGGATTTCATACCAAAATCTTGAATTTCTTGATAAAATTTTAATTTTTACACATTTATTAACACTTAATTGTTTTAATTAAATTTAATTAAATTAATTTAAATTGTCTTAATTCACCAATTCCAGTACGTACTTTAAAACTCTTACTCACTCAGAGCGCTCTCATGTGTTGCAAATAAAATTTCTAAGAAAACCCCATCTCAAACCGTAATCATTGGCTATTATATATATACATACATTGTATAATACAGGAATGTGAAGAATATATTGCTGACTTTAATTGTGCTGATATCGATTTTTCTGAGGTTTGCTATACCAATAGTTACCTAGCTTGATTGTGAGGAAATAGTATTTTTATTATATTATGCAATATAAAACTTTCGTGACTTATAATTTAGTGAAACCACTGTATTGATTCTGATACATCAATGAGTCATTCCGTTTAAACAGAAACTTTGCTATGCTATGTCACTTTGTCTGAAGAACATACGTTAGGCCTACTATATGTGATGTATATTTTATTCCATTGGCTTAGTGCGGATTACTATTTTAATTGCTTCCATCCGTCATTATTCTCTCTTTTTGTAACTGTGGATTAACATAGTTTATACTTTCTGCAACTTATATATTTATATCTACTTGGATGTATTCATATCATAATATATAATACATTATGGAGATGCAGGCAACACGGAAACAATCCCATTTCAGTGGTTCGTATGAAGTCATTTATATTTTATTACAGATGTATAATATATCTGCATCACATATTCACATGTGAGCTATTTTTTAAAGTACCTAAGAAAAACATCTTAACAATAACTATTATAGGCGGTATCCATCGTATAGTAGAACATAATTATTACTTTACAACTTGTCCCACATTGAAAATGAAAAAAATTACTATAATTTAACCGAGAATCTGACTGTTACTATATATAGGCACGTTCTCCCGGATTAACAAAAATGAAAATGGTTTAATAGCATTAACGTATATTACAGTAAACAGCCAATTGGCAAGTAAGTTGACATATCAAAATATATAATATAAATTATTTGTTCTAAATCAAATAACTGTTATTGTGGATTTTTACATTTTATAAATATTCTATTTGCATTTAGTCTAAAATCATGAGTTAGAGTCATATGAAGAATCTAAAGCCCCACTTACACGGGCAATTTAGTTGGGCATCCGAAAAAGTTGCCAAATATTAAGATATAAAAAATTTAGTCATGTATAAAAATTGAATTCTAAAATCTGCTGAAATATGCTATAAATAGTGTACCTACGTATATTTCTATATTATGATTATATAGAATAAATTTATTCGTGTATGTATACAATACGCATTTAAATCTATTCTATTATCATTTATGAATCATGAATGTAGGCGTATTATTTATATATATATATAAATATATGTTTGTAACCATGCTACATATTTCAATTAATATTAGTATCAAATATTTTATACAAGTATTTGTGTCAAATGTGTGTATTATACACAAAAAATAGAATATAGCCCATTAATTATATATTCTTTGATTAATGTAACCAAAATTTGTTAGCCTACCTTTATATATTTACTAAATATCTTTACCTAACCATATTATTATTATTATTCCGTATTATTACATAAATATATATTTTAATTCTTTTTCATTTAATAATAGCAATATAATTATATTATTCTTTATATAAAAAATTTAATATAAGCTTCGACATATAATGCTAGATATCATTGTTTCCTAAGCACGCACTTTTTACACATACAATAGCATATAAATTATAATAAATAATATAATTCTATGTAATTCTAAATCATTAAATTTATAAAATTTGATAAAATGTATTTATTAATTAAGGTAACAAATAAATAAAAACTATTAAGAAAAAACAATATATTATTTAATTATTTATAATCAACTAATGATTCACAACCGTTTGGTAAAAAAAAATTGTAGTGTTGAAAAGTTTGCGGCAAACCAAAAGTTTATCCAAGTAATTTGCCGACTCGCTTACAAGGGCAAATTATTTGAGTAATTTTTATCTGTTCAACTAAATTGCCCATTTTAATGCCATCGCGATGAATCTCTGCGGATTTAGATATTAGGATTTAGTTTGTGCGTACGAAAAACGAATAATTTTCGACGACTAAAAAGTATATTAAGGTATAACATTATATATCTCCTGAGTAAATGTAGAGAATGCTATATAATATAGTATACATAAATATACCATAGTAAAAGTTTTGAATTAATGTGTAGGTATTAGTCGTTACGTAATATTCTTTAATCACTCAATAGAATACAATTCACCAAGTTGAAAAGGATAAAAGGAATTCCTGGAAAATATTTAATTGATTATTTGTGTTCTATTTCGAAGATACTATGTATGGTACATTTCTAACGAACAATCAATAAGAAAGATATTATTTAATAAATTATACAACGAGAGAAATAATGCCACTAAGATTTTATACAGAACCTTAGACTATAAGGAGTATCATTAAATCAAACAGCGCAATATCATTAAATATAAAATCTAAACTTCCAAAAATGAAATGTAAGTAAAAATGTATGCAATATTAAAAATGTTAAATTATATTTCAAAACTTCAATTATGATTATAACATCAAACTGGAAGGAATTTTTTAAAGTTGTATAACCATCAAAATAATTTAGAAAAATCATGTAACATTTGATAAGTTCTGATTGTTATTTGGAACATTGTGTACAACATTTTGATAGCCTTGAATTTGAAATTTCTTCATTTTATAAATTATAGAATTTTTCCAGCATCATTAGTTTTTTGGAAGACATCTATCTTGGACTTCGTTCTTAATAGAGATATACTTTTTAGTACAGCCTTTTTCAGTTGCATTTTGTTCTCGACTATATAAACGTGTCGTTGTTTACTCTGCTATTAGCAACTTTAGTTTATAGCATCTTTCAGATATCTGTTTATTACTGTTATCGTCTTCTTCTATACCGTAGTAATTATACTAGTATATTAAAATAACGGTACGTTATATTGTGTGAGGTTCATGCATGCTTATAGTGTATACAAATCTGTTTACTAGTAATAACATATGTACACACATCATTATAAATATTCATTCTAATATACATTCCAAAATTTATTGGGATTAAATAGTTATTGATTTAATTTTAGACACTGTATTTGTTGTCAACAAATTTTTAACTGAGTAATATTGTATCAACATAGTATGAATAGTGGAATATTAAAAATAGGTGAAGAAGTTAATATATATATATATATAGAGAGAGAGGTTACACTGTTTATGTAATATGAATACCGTATAATTATATGTAATGCAGTCAACCGTAGATTTTGCAGCTCATATATAGTACGTGCACGCATCAATATCACAATATAGACAGAGATTTTGAGAACACCTTTATCATTATCATAACGTTATAGAAATATGTGTTCATGAAGTCATGCTTGACCTTTCTCGGTTAGCTAGTTGTAAAACAAGCTCAATGGAATTCGTTTCTTCCGTGAATTACACGAGTAACCATTTTGGTAAGATTTTATGTATACGGTGTACATTTAAACTTTCATTACAAAAGTGAATATATTAGAAATGACTACGAGTAACTATTGACTATTTTTATGCAAATAGATTAACCGCTTCTTTTAGCCTAATATACAAATATTTTATACGGCTCTTCTGCTATTGTAATATTGTAAACATTTAAATTATTATCTTATTGTCTAAAAATTAACATGCTATACTTATTTAATTTTAAATAAATACTTAAATTATATGTTTACCATACTTTTTTTATGATTGGTAAATATGTATTCGTTTATTTTATAATATGTTTTTATTATTATAAAGTGGTAAATGTAAAGTTTTAATATTGCAAAGTTGACATTTGTCGTGTTTTACACGTAGTATAACAGAGAAAAAAAAAATTCCATATATGATTCTTTCACTGAACATTTTTATTTTTATATTTCTGACCTAAGTTTTAGTCAATAACTCTTTTTTTAGCGATGAATTAAAAATATTTAAACTTAATAAATTAATAACATTTTATAAAAAATACTCATTTAAATGTGTATACTCGGTTAATTTAAGTAATTTGAAGAAAAATAGACATCAATAATGGAATAGAAATTATAGATAGACATATTGCTTTTTTCTAAACAATTGACATATGGGTTGTTGTTGAGGTTAACTTATGATAGTTGTTTTATGTTATATGGCAATCATCAATCAGTCAGGAAGTGTTCTGTAATATTTGTGTAAAGTAAGGTTAATATGATAAGTATTGGTTTTCATATTATATGTAATGTTATTTACAATTATATTATATTCCAGTGTTAGACCAGTTGAAATTAAACGTAATACAACTACACCTAGTTACATTTACTAATATTTTATAAAATCTTTGTTTTAATTACCACAATGACAAAATCGAATAACTCATTAAAAATTTTGTTATTTCTTATTAAATTTTCTTATTGAATATGTTTATACCATACATTTTTTTATTACATTTATTTATCAAATATTTAGTATCAATATAGGACTGAAAGCTAACAGTAATTCATTAATATAATTGGGAAATTGGTGTGAGGCATTCACCCTTAATAAAAAAATACAGTTTTATTTTCAAACCTGTTACATAATATGTTTCTGACATAGATACCTCAAAATGGTTATAGTGTATGTTACAATTAGAAATGTTGTTGCATGGCTATATATAATTTTCCATTTTTAATTTAATTGGAAAGGCGGCATGATTTTGCAGAAGATGTGATTACAGTGTGTTATTTTATATTCAGGTAATTGTATTCGATGCAATTGAAATATAATCTGCAATAATTCCTTTTTTAAATAGCCTGTAATTGATATTTAATTTCTTCATTTTCTTCAGTCGTAACCAAGGTCTCCGTACCATCAAAGTCTCCCGAAAATGGAGACGCTGATGGCACCGACAAGGAGAATGATCCCCTCACGAGCAGCATCGAACAGCTTGCCCTTTACGATGTATGACTGACTGAATTGGATTTTATATGGTTATATTTATGCTGAAATAGGAATAAATATAGACCTATATATAGTATATAGTATATTTACACCTACACCGTCTTCAGAGTATGGAGGAAATATATAATTGTATTTTTTAGATAATACAATATATTATATATAAAATATATATTTTAATTATACAAATATTATGATTCTATTATCCATAAAATGTAAAATTTATTTTTCCATACAATGATAAAGGTGTTGTAGTTATCATCGAATATATAGTTTATTTCCATCAATTCAATTTTTGACCCAGAAACATTTGTTTTTTACAAAATTAACTATATTCTGTTTTATTGCTCAATATATACGTTTCTTGATTTTTTAAATAGACATGTATAAACCTAATAGAATTAAAGTTTTTAAGTTTCTGTTAATAGGCGTTCTATATACACTACTTAACAATTTGAAATAGATTCATTACTGGAATATCATAATATTCATGATAGAAATAAATTATTAATAATTAAAAATTATCATTTTTTAAATCAGTTTGTTTAATGTCATTAACGTTTATTAAAATTTATTCACAAGAATCCTAATTTAGATTAAAATTATTTTTGTTGTATTTTTGTTTATATATTCTATTATCGTTTTTCATGTATTTTACAACTTAAATTGGAATGTTTTAAATTTGAAAAATTTAGAATACTTACAGATAATCTATTTAATTACTTTATCGTCTCAATGATAGCTTATATATGCAAAATTATTTCATGCACATGATTATATAAATAGACTAGAATGGGAATGTTTCTTCTGTATAAATATATTTAATTATCATATTCAAATTGAATTAAAAAATCTATAATAATCTTTATGAAATTTTACTATATAATTTGCTGCAAACATGTAAGAAGAACATAAGATTAAGCTTTTTCTCTTGGGACATTTTCAGGAAGATATGTCCCTCATGCAGACTCTGGCAGGATACTTGCGAACATTTACCATTCCTGGATCAGAGGAGAAGGAAGCCCGGGATTCACACGGCAACAAAAGTGTGAGACTGCTGCCGCATGATTGGTCAAATCATTGCTGTTTTGTACCTAATAAACATGATATAAAATACATTAAAGTACCTACGGTAAAAATTTACCGCTACAAAAAAATATAACTTACTAAAAGAATTAGCTTATTGATAACTAGTCTACATTATATAGTTATTGGATAAATATTTTAATAGAAAATATAAATAAGAATAAAATCAAATATATAAATATACATCTTTCTGTTAAATTAACAATAAGAAAAAGAAAACTATAAAATATATAGTTATTTCACAACTGTTTTACTGTGTGTTACTAAACATGTATTCAGATAAAACGTATTAAGCAATTTAATTTTTATTGTTAAACTCTGTGAATGAGTAATTTTTAAAACTGTAAAATTTATTATTAAATAAGCTTTTATTTTTTCAAAATTTATCTATTTATTTATTACTACACTTAGAAATAATTTGATACTTTTTTTCGATAAGGTTATTATATGTTAATGTAAATGTATATTATATTATGAATTTCTAATAAATTTGTTTAATAAAACAAAATGTAATGAGAAGAAAACCCTTTTGTATCAAATTTAAATTTGAGAGCTTTTTCAAGTTAGTTAAAATATATTGTAACAGTTGAACATTTTTGACAGTATTATAATTGAAATAATAATAATTATCTATGTTATAACTAAAAAATATGTTGCTCATAACTATTATAATTAAATAAATAATAATAAATGTAATAGTTATAATAAAATTATATGTTATTATTAAAATCAACATTTCTTAAATTTTTCAGTAACACGTTATTGGTAAAATATGTAGAACTATACTCCAGATTAAAGTATATAATGCGGTCAATACTTTATTGTTTATATAGTAAACTATGCATGTGGTTGAATGAACTGAGTGCAATGAAGTACTCACTTTGCTGGCTTTATAAATCTCAGCTTAAACTTCTACAGCATTTCATGTTTCGTCAATTGTAAGATTAATAAACATCCGTATATAGTCGATATATAATAACTATTACCCAATATGATTCTGTTTCTCTGTTTATAGTTAATATCATTAAATACTCTCCCACTGTCTTTTATTTTTTTCCAATTTGGTTTTAGTAACAGCTTAAATTTAATATATTATATTAATAGAATACAATAATATAATAATATAATCTCCGCTACATTGCTTATATTGTTTTGAGATAAAAAACAACTCACAATTTAGTTGGATTTTGTTATATATATATAAAACATTACTTCCACTACATAACAATATTATAGTGCACATATTAATTCACTCATACATTCGTAATGAAGAAAAAGAATCCATGTTTAGAGGAATCAACTAGTATTTCTGACACAATCACATTTAGAGAGTCGATAAAATAATTTAATATAAATTAATATATATGTATATATAATATAAGTTAACTCTAAATTAGCTGAACATAAAAATAATACAAAGAAGAATTATAATCTTTGAAAAGCATTTATGTATCATTAAGCAAGCAAGCAGAAGTAAGAAATTTAAGGAGCAAGCAGAAGTAATATCTTAATTAATAGATATGTTATGTCTAAATTTATGCAGAGGTTTCAAGGGTTCTATACTTTGTACATTTCTAAGGGAATAACTTGACTCCCCCTAAAATAAAGACGTGTATGCATAAATTTAATTCATAAGTATAAGTAAACGAATATATTTTTTAAATTTTAAAACAACGTCTCTTATAATGTAATTTGTACTTTCTACTTCAATACATTTAGGACCCTACCCTGAAATATTACTTAGTTTGTTAATAATATAATAACCAAAAATTTGGAATCTTTCAGCGTGGAAAACTGGGCGTTGTTATTGGCGTTTACCTCCCAACAATACAACACATCTTTGGCATTATCATGTTCTTGCGTCTGCCTTGGATCGTTGGTTCAGCAGGTGTTCTTCAATCTTTCGTCATGGTCTCTCTGTGCTGTCTTTGTGTACGTAGATACAAATTATTATTTATAATATTTTTGTATGCATTATATTATTTTATAAAGATGTGTTATATATGATTATCCTATAGTATGATCATTTATTGTTAAATATTAAAGAATTGGCCACTGATGTCAATGAAAAAAACCCATTTAAATCTAGAAATTAATCAATTTATTTTAATTTCTACCTTCAAGTGGTTTTTCTTTCCTTATCATGTCTTATAGTAATATGCAAGGTGTGATCGATAAGGCGCAGGAAATATTAGGTTCTGAAATTATTAATTCAGCTTACAACTGTGTCAATAAATATTAGGTATAGGCTATTGGTTTAGATTAAATTAACCTATAGTCACTGAAGTGAACGAAGTTATATTGATTGTATTGATTATATTGATTGTCAAAAAGTTTATTTAAATAACTGAATAAACAAATTACAATTTTTATATAAACAGCTAATTTATATTAATATTATATATATATATAGAACTATACTTTATAGGGAGGGGGCAATAATACATTTAGTCACTTTTTAAATGAGAATATCTCCTAGTAACTAGTGCCTTTTTATGAAGTTTTTAGTAACTATAATGTAATTCTTCACGTTTGTTCATATGATTATCACTTCTTGGAAAATGTTATTCATTTTAAAATACATTGTATTAATGATACTAAATTGTTTTAAATATGTGATTTTAACCAGTTAAAAACCATGCTCTTCAGAAAAAACATTTTGACACAATTAATTGTGATAAATTAATATATTTACTCAATATATGTAAGTTATAGTTTATGCACCATTTTTAAGATCAATTATGTTATCGGATCAGATCAAATCAAATTAAAAACATGTTTTTCAGAATAAGCTTTTATGCACAACCATTTTAAAAACTTAATTAGGGAGAGTTATGTAAAATATTACAAAAGTAACATTTTATTTCAATACCTTAAACAGATGTTTGTTTGGAAAATTTTGATCAGATTAGATTAGATAAATTAATATTTTTTTAAATAAGCTTTTAACAAAACAACAAATTTTAAAAAACTCTTACATATCGACTAATTTAAAGAAGTATAGATATGAAGTAATATATAATGATTTTAGATAAATTATTCAATCACATATACGATATATATTATCTTCATTAGGTGAATTCTGATCATATTAGATATACTATATGTTTTTTTAGAATAAAAAGTATTACATTATATATAATCCGATAAAGGAGCTCATCTACAATGTTGTTCACAATAGTAGATATACTGCAAATTTGAAGCAATAATTTGTTATAAAGACTTATTCTGAAAAACTAGTTTTTTATCTGAATGTATGTGATCATATAAGTGATTTTATAATAATAACATTAAATAAATATTTAATAATATATAATATTAATAAATAATAATATGGTAACATTTTAATATGTCTATGATTTTTTAAATTTTTTATACATTTTTACATTTATGTATCCATTTAGAACGAAAAATAACTGGTAGTACACTTTTTTTTGGAACATATTATAAATGTGGTATTAATCTAAAATTGTATTTGCATAATTTTGCGTTCAAAAATAAAGTTGTTATTTATTATAAGTTTGTAGCATATGGAAAAACTATAATATAGTGTAGCAGCGCAGTACAACTTTAAAAAGTATACATTTCAATTATCTTTTACCATGTTGTGCTATATAAATTAAATAATATAAAAACCGATTTCGTTAGGGCAGTGTTATCCGAAGTGTAAAACAACAACTATTATTTGTTCATTTAACCTTTTAATAATTACAATAAGAATAATTCTTTTTTGCAATATGTGAATATTATGCTAGCTTTATATACACTGAAGATATTTTCCTTTGTCAATTTATTGATTGTACACAATCAGTTAACACCAAGAATAGAGCCCTTTTAAATAAATTATATATAATAATAAAATCGATAAACATAATTTAATAAATACCGTTAACTGATTATTTCACCATATTACAAATTGAACGTTTACATTGGATACAACTACATGAATCATTTAAATTATTATTTTAGTAGTTAGTGTATTCTTGTTGATGGTAAGGGTAGTTGGATGAAAACAGCACATGTTAAAGTTAAAGAATTGGAATATTAATAATGAACTATTGGATGTTATACTTATAGTATTCATGACTTCATTAATTGACACAAATATTCTGCGAATACAATTTTTAAACAGTGTAAAAGAGGTATGCTAGATGTGACTCATTCGGCAGCGGTAATATAATATGGTATGTTCGTCATTTACGAATATTAGTATGATGTGACATGTACTGAATCGAATACTTTATATGTTATGATTCATTTCGCTTATGTGCATAAATGATCTAACAGTATGAGTAAGGCAAATTTAAACATTATGGCCTTATTTTTCATTAATCTTCAATCAATTAAACATTCCCAATTCAGTTGGAAATTTACTAAGGTCAATGTTAGACTGACGAATAAATAATCTTTGTCATAAAATGTCATTAGTATTAAAAAAAAATGAATTAGTAGAAAATAATTAATTAATAGACAAAATGTGATAATCTTATTTTTAAATCACCGTTATAAATTCAATAGAGCATTAATGAACGCTAAATTATGTAAATTGTTATTATGCGTCAGGTTGTAACAACAAATAGAAATATAATTATTTTTACTTAATGCGGTGTACTATCTTGCATAATAATAATTTTTACCTCTGTGTGTTGTTTCAATAAGTTACAAAATCTTAAAAATCATATTTATATTACTCAAAATGTATCCATTTTGGATCCGGAATCTTTTACTAAAATAAATTCACCTCTGGGAATATTATTGAAGGCTGCATTCTCAAATGTCGATAAAGACAAAATTTGCTTGATTCTACAATCGTACGACGGAACATTTACACTCCCAAATACGTTATCAAACAATGGATTCTATTTATTTGTAGTTAATTAATTGATATAAATGAAATGGTTGAAAATATAAGACAAGTGAATGAATGAAAACTTAACGGAACATGAATAGAATACCTAGGCAATTCTTATGAGAGATAATATAAAATAAGTTGACACAGTATGTTAAAAAATGACCTACTTGTTGAACTAAATTGAGTAATATATGTACTTAATAAATACAATAATACAACTTTGTTTCAATTATAAAAAGTTATTTTCTCTCTATTTCATTTTCAAAAGGGCAAATATTTCTTTTCAGATAAGTATTACATTATACGTTTTATTAAAAATTTGAAAATTATAACATTTATATGAACAATAATAGATAACTTATTATCCATATTATACCATGTATAAAAAATGAAAAATACTTTAGAAATAATACAGTTAAGTAATTTTATAAACAAGGATAAAGAGGAATAGTTTATTAATTATGCATTTCAATAAAAAAATTAGATATTTAACAAAAAAATGTAATGATATATTATATTTAAATATCTTATTTATTATACAAAAATATGTTCTACAACAATTTAAGTAGCAAATTACAGTGTTACACAATTAAACGGGGTCGATATAAGATTTTAAACAATGTTTCTGGCGCATAAAGTATAAATCTAAAAGTATCATCGGCAACTAATAAGTGAAATTTATAATTATTGCAATTATAGTGATTATGTTGTAGATGCCTATTTAAATATTGTACAAGTACCGTTCATTAAGCTCGCACAGATATGACTAATTATATATATAATTGATGTATAGTGAGTGTAACCAGTGCAAATTATCGATTCTTATGAACTAATATAACTAACTCTAAGATGCAGAAGTTGACATGTTTATTTTCTGGATAATTAAAAAAATATACAAGTGTAATGGTATTCGTTCTGTTTTTTGAGTCTCGAAATAGGTATTCTATTTTTAAAAAGTTACCACAAAATGTCTTCACTTTACCTACATATGTGTTATCCCAGACAAAAATACGTTTTAAAAATCACGTTATGCAAGAATCACAATACAACTATATGAAAATATACATTATATAGAAAAATAAATATATGTGGAATGATTTTATATTATGTACAGTTATTTAACATTCTATAGCTTAAAACTTGTGGTAAAAAATCTTTCAAGACGTTGTGCAATATTTTACATAATTTTTTATTTTAAAAATATGTAACATGAAATTTATTCTAAATTCGTTGGCAATTTAACACAATCGATAATGCTGTAATTATTGATGAAAATTTGTAGAATTGCAAAATTTAACTTTCACGCAAACTTATTTGATTTAGCGGAGGGTTTTTCTTCAACACTTAATAACTTTTATGACATTTGCAATGGGCGTTTCTCGCTTGGACATCATTTGATAGACACAGAAATCGGTTTCGTTATCCGAAAGTAATCTGGTTACCAGAATTCAAGTCTTAACAATTTTCTAATATTTATTTTTATTTAACATAAGAAATAAAAAAATGCACCAATTGACCTTACTTAAAACATATAGTATCCTTTTATGAAACGTATTTGTTCATTTTTAATTTCCAGTATTTTTTATATATCTTCAAATAACTTTTTATGACGATTATTTTAAAATTATTTTTCGTGAAATTGTTCACCGCACTTTTGTGAAAATTATTAAAGAATGTATAAAAAATTATTAATTTCTATATTTAACCGTATGTATCACTGAGCTGTTTTATACACCATGAATGGACTAATCAATGTTTACTTACTATACAAGTGCATTCGAAGCATTAAAATATATTGAAGAACTTAACCGCAAATTATATATTAAAAAAAACTAGAGTTCTTGAATTATATTATAAAAAGAGAAAAATGACGTATTTTAAAACCTCTTTTAACATATGTTAATAATTTCAGAAATTGTATTCACTTAAGTAGCCCCTAGTAATTTATTACTGTATAATATTTCTTAGATTGATATATATATAGTGTATAATAATGTATCAGAATTGAAACAATTCAGTTAGGGTAAATTAGGCTTTGCCCATTAATTTAAGAGTTAATAAAAGTAAAATGATGAAAATGATCATCTAGTATTGCATAACATTTTATAATTTGTTTGTCGTATATTTAAAATAATGTTTAAAAAAATATTCCTATTTTTCCCCGTGATTCTAAATGAAATTATTGTATGCAAACTGATAAAATATTAAAAGGCGGTTCATACAGTAACATTATCTATTTGCATTAAACTGATTATTAAACAGATATTATTTAGTTAAAAATTTGTTATCACACAATAATTTACACTTTACAATATAATTCACGAAAGATGGCTAGACATTATAAACAATGATGTCTTTATAAATATTTGAAAAAAGTATTTTAGCAATAAACTTGGAATAATATTATTGATCATTCTTACATTAAAAGATGATGTCTTCAAGAATAGTTATACCTTTTAATTATATGTCATATATGCCAGTGAGCTTTTGAATATTATATTACCATAATTTATAGCATTTTTACTTCTCTGATTCTCCGCCGCCTAATTCATAAACATCCTATCGATAGTATAACTAATGTACGCTAGACTTCTAATATACAGTTCAGTGTCAAGAAACAGTTCTTCTTGGGAAATTTGGAAGGTATATTAGTTGAATATATATATTTATAAGGTCATTTACCTTCATCTTTTCAAATAGGAAATGTCGCTTTTTAGAGATACGATTGATACGAATGAGCAAAAACCCAAGATTTTCCGCACATAAAATGCTTGTTACTGTTGTATAGCACATAAAATCACATGCATTATATACTATTCTATAATAGTAAAATGATAGAAGCTATATTATTGATTATAGCCATGAATGCATATAAGTGACAGCTGTTCATTATATATATTATTGATTATACGTTGCTGCATGTTGGTTTATCACGTCACATTGATTTACTTTAAGAGTTACGTATTTTAATGGACATGTTTATCTGTTATCATTAACGCATTATTGAAAATTGAACAGCATTATTGAAAATATTGCGCAAACACAGATTTATCAAGTGTATTTGCAGCTGTTCGTTACATACTGCACTTTAACATCTATTTTACTCGTTTTGTAAAAAAATTTCTAATAAATAAAAATACTAAAATTATTATTGTCAGCATGAATTTCACATGTATATGTTACATATATAAATTTTGTTGATTTATTAAAAATTTAAGGGACATAATCCTATGTAATTATCTATGTGTAACTAAGTAACTAACGGGAGTGACATTTTAATGGTTAAGTCAATGATTTGTGCATGATCAGGGTGTTGTTTCGAGACAAGTACGAATCTCATTCTGATTGCACTTTGCACACATTTTGTGTTTAAATGATATCTAGGAATTAATTTATTGGTAACTTTAAAAGTATCAAAAAAATAAGAAATAAATATTGCATTATTTGGTTTCGACATTTTTTATTATATCTTGCATATATAATTTTTTATCCTAGATTAGTATATATTTTTCTGATTATATACATGCATTTTTATTATAATTATTATTTCACATCTTTTTTGGAATATTATTTATACAATGAATGTATTAATTAAATAATATATTGAACCGTTATGGATACTTTCTACCTTCTCATGTACTGTATGTTTACTTACTAGATGATTACAATATTCACTTACTAGATGATTACAATATTCACTTACTAGATGATTGCAATATTTCAATTGAAAAATACAAAAATATATATACAGTACATTACGGCATCAAAAGTATCTAAAAAACACATGCATCCATGATGAATTTTTTCTGAATTTTATAATTTTATATTATAGGTAATCGGTTATATTTATAGTATTATTCTCCTCATTTTAGACATTTCTCACGAGTATCTCCATGAGTGCGATCGCCACAAACGGACTAGTTGAAAGTGAGTTCCAATTACTACAAAAATATTATTGTTTTAGTATGTAATTGGTACTGTATTTTTATTTTGTTCGTGTTATTATCAAAATATCGTTTTATTTTACTAAATATTCAAAATTGTATTATTATATTTTGTAGTCTTTAGTGAATTACAACTTAATATCTTTCATTATTTAATATAAAAATATGTTTGAATTCATTTGAAATTAGTTTTGAAGTATATTTAAAATAATATAATTCGGTATTTTGCATCATCAACTTTGGTTTTTCTATTACTTTATACTTTTTTCTGTTAATTAAAAGCCAAAAATTCAAACCATACGGTCGCACAAGAAAATAGTAAATGCATAAGAAAATATTAAAATTTATTAAAAGGTAAGAAAAATTACGTGTACAATAGAAACATCACATGTATTTCAAAGTTTAATTGTATCAAATCAAAATAATTGAATTATATAAATATATGAAACGAATTTATATCTGTCCCGCATTATCTGTAAATTCATAAATTCGTACACACAATGACGTTATCATCATATATTCAATTTATATATTTGCAGACAAGAAGAACCTACTGTATATTTTAATTAAACGATTTCAATAGCATAGTAATAATTTCCTAATTATGGTGAATAATACCAAATAAGAATAATTATCCTGATAATAATAATACTAAAGTTTACTGATTTCACTTCTACGTTAATAGGAAGGATTGACTGATTAATTGATTGATTTTATTTTACTGTTTTATAAAATATGTATTAGAGTATGGAAATGCACAGATGCCGTAAATAAAGACGAATAGTATATAGACAATAATTGAGGTTGAAGTAAAAAGTTAAGTGATGTACAAGTAGGCCTACATACTTATTCAATTGGTACATGCACTGCTTGTCATTTAATTGCATTAATCATTCAAGGAACTAATAAATCTCAAATGCTTTGGTAAACCAGATTTAAATAACACTTAGTCAAACCCGATACATTTTTTAGTCAATCTTATAAATTTATGTGTGAGACTAAATAAAGTCGGCAAATAACTTCCCTTTAATAGTTAATCCGCTTTGATTGGTTTCTCCAGATGATTATATAGCCAAAATGTCACCGTTAAATCGATACGTAGTGGAATCGGAATATCATAAATCCGACACCAACATGACACTAACGATCTATATTAAGTAAAAATAAATTGAGCCTTTAGTCTATTTTGAACATTATCGCGGATCTAAAATATATCAACCGGTGTGTTCTTCTGACTTCCTTCATTTTCCTTGAAGATTTGGATATGTTACTACATATATAATCAGTCTCTCATAATCAAGAATTAGCGGGTAATCTCGTTCATACATTAAATATATAAACAAATTACAAAGCATTATGTTTTATTATATAACAATCTAATATTATATATGTTTGCTATGCGTTTCATCAGTAGAAATATTGAAACACTATACTGTAAATTATTAAATCAAAATATACTGCAGTCATTTTTCGAGAATAGTATGTTTAAGTTTATGGCTACTAATTCAATGATAATATGTTTAATGTAATACAACAGCGAGTTTTTTAGTGTAAAAAGAAATGAGTTTACAAAGTTAAGGGGTCCCAACACACATGGAGATTTGTAGTGGGTAAACGAAAGAAAAACGAATGAGCAGATATAAATGCAAATAACAGTTATATAGAACAAAAAGTATAACGACAAAAATGTTAATAAGATTGTATAATATAATAAATATTTTTACTGTTAATATATCATCAGTTTTACAGCATCATTTTAATCGTAAAATGCATTGCACATACTGCTCCTGAAATTTTTTAAATAGAAATGTGGCATTCTTTGACATATAATCAATATATTAGTCCAACGTAATTTACCAAACTGATCCTTGTATGAAACGTAAACTATAACGGGATGTTTTACGACTTCCTTTATTTACAACCGATTTAAAAACGAGTTTAAGAGCATCATATTTTAGCGACAGACGCCGGTTACACAATTTTTCTAAATACATAATTGACGATAACACTGGCTTATGTTTATAATTATATTAAATGATTAATGAAAGTCACTTTAAAAATTGTAAATTTTTAAATGAATTTAATATATAAATAATTGACAAACAATTAAACTGTACATAAATAAATACAAAAATATTCAATTATTCGCTTAAAACTCTGGTAAAATATTTGCATTATTTAATAAAATAATTTTTACGTTAAATGATAAAATCTAATAATTATTAACTATGTCAAAATATTGCATGAGAAATGCGTAAATAAAGTTTATACACTTATTTAAACAAATATTATATCTAACCAGAAATTGCAAGCGGATTAAGCAAGTAAACGTAATATAATTTTAACATTATTGTTTAATGGATAAGTTGTTTAAGCCTATATTTCGCTTTAATGTGTAGTGCATGGAATGAAGCAAAATATCAGTTGAAATCCGTATTCTTCCATTATCGTCTAGGTGGAGGGTCCTATTTTATGATTTCAAGGAATCTCGGTCCTGAGTTTGGAAGCTCTGTTGGAATACTTTTTTACCTGGCTAACAGCGTGGCCACTTCCATGTACCTTATCGGAGGAGTTGAGATCTTACTTGTAAGTTGAAGTGTCCACTGCAGGGACAATTTACTGTCGTATTCTATTATATCAGTATCTCTCCCGAACGAAACAGTTAAATCAATTAGATTGCAATTAGTTAATCTTAGTATATATATATATATATATTCAATAGTATTATTACTGCCCGAATGTCGTATTGATATATAATTGATTTTAGTTACACTCTGTTTACTCCTTCATTAAACAAATTGTTACTACTTTTGATAATAGTAGGCTATTGTTAAAATTGTTTAAAAGTTTTTAAATGTTGTCACATTGTTTAAATTGTTACATTCTGTTACATACTGTTACATTCTGTTTCATCTCTAAAAACCTACACAAATTAAACAAAATTACCTGGAAATATCAAAGCGACTGCGAAAATTAATACAATTTTGTAATAATATCGAGATGATTCAAAGGAACACCAATATTTAGGACCAAACTCCAGAAAGGTCAAACAAAAGGAATGTTTTAGCATCCGACCACAAATATTAATTTAAAGTATGTTTAAAATCCAAAGATTATTTGTTCTTTATAAAACAGGCCTGCGAGTGATGAGATAGTAAGTCAAACCTGTGGATTTTAAAAACAGCCTAGCAAATCCAAAGGCAGAAACATAACTGGGAACAGACAAAATCATAAATAAGACCAAGTGTACTCATTGAAATTCATATTTATAAAAGGGAAGAGGTGACTAAACTATGGTGAAAAACGTAAAACCCTCAGTGGCTATGTTAGTTTACTATTCAAGCATTGTTTTGATAATTTTACTTAAATTTTTGATTTAAGAAATGTTTTGTATGCAATTATGCATTGATTAATTTTTTTTCTTTTTTCTAAGGATATTTATATAATGTTATTTTTTAATATATAATAAGACAATTAGTTTATATGTAGAAAGATTTCATAGAGATATTATTGATAATCACTGATCAACAATTAAGGAGTAAGTGATGAGAGCATCATGTTATTTTAATTCTTATATTTAAAGAATTTTTAACATATTTATTTCTAAACATAATAATTTTCCAAATTTATAATGCTATATAATACAAAACATATAAAATATAATACTATCTATCTATAAGGTTTGAAGCGGGATCATCGCTTGATTAATAAAGGATAATACGTTTTTGTGTCTGCATCATTAGACGCATGTTACAAAAGAAAAGGGATTTCCTGAAAAGTGTCTTTATAAGCTATCGCGTTGGAAACATTTGTAACATTACAACATAAATGGTGTCAAGTATTTTGTGACAAAACAAAACGAAACAGGTTAATGCGTTTACTTTTTAAATATGATAAAGAACAATTTTTAACACTTTGCTTATAGTTAATATTTAAAAAGCACTATAGATTACATTGGATGTTTCACTTATATTAAAATTAAATATAAATATGGAAACACATATTTATGCATTTATTCAATTATATTAAAATTAAATATAAATATGGAAACACATATTTATGCATTTATTCAATTATATTAATAAAAAACCTAGTAATTTAAAACTACGTTTATGTTTTGTATTTCAAAACATTCATTTCTATATAATGCTAACTGTATACAAAATTGGCTTAGGATGGACGATTCAGATAAAATGATATATCGTCAATATTCTTATTTACAAAAATTAAAATAATATAAAATACAATACAATATTTATTCTTGCGTAATATATTTGTAGTAGTGCGCATTATACTGCATCGTAATTTTCTGTGCTGTATTTCCGCACTTTATATTTAATAAATCAGCATAGAGAACGTTCAGTGCGCATCTGGTTGCCATCAGTAGCCTACCTTGAATACCTTAGTCTCGGAGGGTCGTACGTTTTTACAGCTATTCGCCATATAAATTCAATATTGTTTTACAGTTTTCTTTGATAAGTATAATGTACTTACTCTGTACTGCAGGTCTCTATTAGAATACTTTTAGAACATCATGCACTTAATTATAGGATTTGAAAAATCAATTGACGCACAAACTGTATAAATTTATCGGGTTTTGGTAAATTACACAGATCACTGTAGAAGTGTTTTCTTTTATAAAATGTATATATACAAAAGTTCTTATTTTTCATCACATACGTTTGTTTTTAGAACACGTCAAACCAGTTTTTGTTTTGTATTAATATACTAAATTATTCTTCAATATGCATAAGTACTTATAAATAAATTCGAGCTACATAATAAAATTAAAATATTAATAAAAAGTACACGTTAATCATTCACTTTCAGACATCATTTTCAATAATTCTCGTCATTATATTACCTAAACATACATATTATTTTAGTATTATGTATCCTAGTTAAACTATATATTTATTGTGTATCCTAGTTAAACTATATAGCCTATTTATTATGTATCCTAGTTAATAGTCCATATTTAATATTACTATTCTCCATATTCTTAGTAAATTAATTAATTTAATTAATTCGTATCCTAAATAACTTATATTCGTATCTTAAATAACTTATGTTCGTATCTTAAATAACTTCTGTTCGAATCCTACAAATAATTTTAGTTCAAATCTTAATCCATATATCTATTAGATAAATAATGTTCGTAACCTATGACATGTATAGTTATTCTTCCTCTTTTTTCATTATTAAATTTCAGACGTATCTTGCACCGGGGTTGCCACAATTCCGATCTTTAGACGGCTCACACGGTGGACAAACTATGTTCAACAACTTCCGTATATACGCCACCATTCTTCTACTAATCGAGTTTGCCGTGGTTGCTTTGGGGGTCAGATTTGTTCAAATGTTTGCACCGGTCTCTCTAGCTTGTGTCATTATTTCAATTTTATCCATTTATGTCGGAGCATTTGCCGCCTCACCAGAAAACAGCCCACAGTAAGATCTAGGTCTGAAACACATGTATTATTTTAAAATACATGATGATATTTAGAAATGTACAACAATTTAGAAAACGCCACACTATGTTTAAACATGTTTTACTAGTTTAAAATGAATCCTAGTTTTTTCAAAAAGTTTTACTTAAGTATGCATTTTAATAGTAATAATACAGATATACTTAATTAAGTATTTTAAGTTTAGTATTAGAAAGTTTCTATTTATTATGTATTATGCTTTTACTTGTAAACCGGCTGAACTGTTGAAGTTTTTAACCTATAGGTTTTTCACATTGCACAGACTGTTAAGGAAAGTAAATAATTTTTATCAATTAAGCTTAAATAGTAACGTATCAAATATATTATTCTTAGTTGTGTTGGAAGACACTTATTTAAATATTTTATGTGGTAATTAGATATTTTATTAAAATAACTTTTTATTACGTTTAATAATCATTAATTAACTACATGGTATTTACATTATTACCAAAAATGGCAGAACATCGGCTGGATCACATTACATTAAGAAAGTGGGACATTTGTTACTTCAAAGATATATAAAAGTGATTTTATTAATTTTTAATCAAATAATTAGCGTTTTATTTTTTACATTTCGACTAAAATATGTATGTCATACGTTTTCTGTAAAAGTTAGCTTTAAGTACATTATTTTGTTAAATCCCAGAGTGTAAAGAATAGTTAATTGATAACATTTTTATCAGTTAACCAAATTATTTATTTGTCATTTAATATTAGCTAAAACTGTACTTATTCAATAATTTATTCATATAATTATTTATAGGGTATGTGTATATATATATATATATATGTAATGTGCCACTCTTCAATAAATAGAAGCTACACAAAAATAGATGTTATTTATTAGTTTGACAAAAAAGTTTTTAATATAAATATATATTAAATATATAATACATATTTTAATAATGAAGCAGAAATTTTTGTTATACCAAGTGCCACGGGACATGTCATATATCAATATTGTCCATCTTAAATTATGAAAAGTTTAGTTTAAATGTCAATGCAAAATGTCAAATGGTAATCATTGGGTGAAACCAATATGTAAAGTAACTTTATACTGATAGATGATTCAGGAAATGTCATGTAAAATATAAATATTTCACTGCTATTTAGGTTAAGAAATCTGTTTTCTTATGAATAGCTTTTATGTTATAATTTATCTTTAAATTACTGTACATAATATATGTAAAAATTATTTTGTAAAGCGATACGATGGTGTAAAGTAAATGCTATAGTTGTGGTCAAATACATCCGCAGCATTTCATAACTATATGTTCACACTGTAACTAGAAAAAAATCACGTTAAATAAAATGAAATTGTTTATTAGAAAAGCCTGTATACGTTTATATGTAAATACACCTATAATATACGTAAATGAAAGTATCGAGTTATGGTACATTCATATTCCGCATTCTGTCTACGTTGTTTTTTGTTTTCTTATATCTCATATATATTAAAAAGTGTTACTTCGATATATGATGTAGTTCAATTATTGATATTAATATTAAAACACAATTTTGATCTGTTTTAGTGAGGCATATTTTGAAATATTATGTTTTAAATTGTTTACCTGATTGGAAAAAGTGTAACATGTAACAAATTTTTAAATAAAATCTTAAAAATACGCAAAAAAATCAACAAATGTGCCATGAACATTTTAATTATTGAGATAGATGTGAAACGATGCCTATGCATGGGGTCTAGATGTGTTGCACATGAAAGATTTAATTCAGATTGTCGCTATGAACTTTTTGTGCTGTATTCAGGAGTTGTGTATTACAGTTTTAATACTGGTTTGTTTTGCAGTATAGTTGTTCTTATCTCTTCTTTTTTTATTGATTTTAATTAATTTGTAACTGCGACAAAATAAAGTTCGTAACAAATGCTTCAAAGCAAAACATTTTAAAAAACATTCTAAAATGTTTCAACGTTTCTGTCTTAAATCGTCCAAGTCATAATACACACCTATTCAGTTTAAAGAATCCCTTTCTTAATGCTCATACGTAACCTCCACCATTCACATTCAGTGTGTGCATGTTGGGTACGAGGCTGCTACAACGTGCAGCCGTTATGATCAACGACACCTTCACTTGTAACAAGACGGAACTCTTCGATTTCTACTGTTCTTCTTCTAGCAATGGGAGCACTTTCTGTGACAGCTACTTCCTTGAGAGCAATGTCACCAGTGTGCCGGCAATACCGGGCTTTGCCAGTGGAGCTATCATAAGTAGGTTTGATTTAATTGTAGGAAAACCTATTTGCTTGCTTGTAGTTTATATCATATTTCTACATGGATAGAATTTCATAAAAAGATCATCAGAAATTCATATTGAATTAAATTATGTTAATCCATATATACAACATTTAAAAATCTGTTTGAATTATCTTTCTCGAAATAAATGTTAGCTATATTTGTATGAATTACGTTCACATCTGCTATATAAAATTGAAAATCAAGAATTATTGTATGCTAGTGTTGAGCACATAAGTAGTATGGAAGCTCAGGAGGTAGCATAAAATGTTACCGATTGACATAATTTCAACAAAATTATACGAAATTTTAAAATTTATTTTATGAATTATTTGATAGCATTATCCGCAACAAGGTTCTAATAAATATATGGTAGGCTAGAAATAGAAGGATAAATTATTTACCCTCCCCCCTCCCTCCATTGGCCGTTCTTACAGTTAATTAATCCCAATAGAAAATAATTCATAGCAATTCACTCTCACCTCTAACAGAAAACATGTGGCCTAAATATATGGAGTACCACCAAACAAATCCCGGCGTCATGGCCAATGCAAAGCGCGATGTTTACCAGGATCTCTCCACAGGCTTCTTCGTTCTTCTCGCCATCTACTTTCCCTCTGTGACGGGAATTATGACGGGATCGAACATGTCCGGTAAATACTCCTTCTTGTTATGCTTTTTTTAAAGTTATTTTTAACGATATTTGTCTGAATATTTAACACAAAAAATTCCGGGATTAAAACTTGTAATTACGTTGGAAGGAATTAAACATATAGTACGAATTATCATTACATGATTTTAAAATCTGAGTAAACAATAAATGATAATTTTTTTCAATACTAAAGTCGGTTTTAATGTGTGTTACACGAATTTTACTTTAATTAAATTCTCCTAGTATTCTGAATAATTAGCCAAATTCTTCCAATAAATTGAGGAACCTCTCGGTAATTTTATTAGGTTATAATCATCCTTTAGTTTAAAAGACTCCAGGATTTTGTTAATAAATAATATTGTATATCTATAAATCAATCTTTTTGCACTCTATCGATTGACAGTATGCATATTTACTAACTTCAACACCTTACATATTTTAAAGGTGAATATGATACTTATGACGAGATGAATATTATCTCTCCACAATATAAACATTGTCTGCGATACACATTGTGCCTGTCGGATGGGTAGAAAGTTAACAAGCCCCAAATATAGATATACAAGCTGATGCAAGTCAAGCAAGGAGAATGGGTTGTCCGGACGTTAAGAAATGAAGATGTCAACATACAGAACTAAATTTGATTAAAGCATTGCACAACATGTTTAATATAAAATGTAAAGGTTATTTGAACTATTCCAAATGCGCTAGTAACTAAGTTACCTGAATGTATACACTGCACTTCTAGTTATAATATATAATTCACAGGAATACATTATTAAATTCTTTCAGAAACGGTCATAGTATGCACATAACAAAAGAGGAACGGATATCACAAAATCTTTACTAAATTTCTATAACGGAACACTCATAGCCAACTACAACTGGAATATTCGCATTTAATTTGTACTATTTTTAGACATGTGTAATATGTGAATAAGTATGTAGTAAAGAAAAAGTCATTTCTTTCTACATGTTTGATTCTATACACACAGGTGACTTGAAGGATCCTCAGAAAAGCATTCCATCTGGAACCCTCGCGGCCCAATTGACTACATCCTTTGTCTATATCTCCTACGTGTTCCTTTTGGGAGGAGTAGTCTGCGGCCCTGTCCTGCTCGACAAGTACGGATTAAGCCTCATAGACGGGATGGCAACCATGAGTCTAGCCTGGCCAACACCCTGGGTCCTTCTCATTGGTTCATTCACCTCAACATTTGGAGCCGCTCTGCAGTGCCTTTGTAGTGAGTTTTGCCTGTGAATTCGTGTGTCACTGTCATAATATAGTCTATGCTGTATGTCAACGTTTCAAACAACCTCTAGGTTATGTTATTTTGTTGTCACTGAGATAAAATGATGCAGGCGTGTTATTTAGAATTATTTAGTTGTTATTATCATCATCATCATTTACAGTTTTTAAAAAAACATAAAACACTTGAGTATTCAAAACCAGAGAGATTAAGTTTTGAAAATTATATACAATTATGCACAATACAGTTTTGTCAACACTATGATTTCATGGAACAATAGTTAAAATTAATCATTAGAAGCATACTTATGTTTTAGATATTTCGTCACTCTACAATATTATTTAGAATTGGGTAGTCTGGCAATTTGTGAGAAAATTGTCTTGTCTGAACATAAACGCCCTGAACTAGAGGGATAGAGCACTTTAAATTTCCGTGACTATAATTATGGGGTAGATGGCAATTTAAAGTATTTAGCTCCATATCTGGTAAGTATAAATATAAAGTCGTATATATAATTTCAATGTATGTATGTTTTTAATCTAAGGTTGATTTATTATTAAATTGTTTGAAAAGGGTTACCTCGATTTTTTAAAAGATAAAAACGGAAATATGGCAATTATTTTCATCTGTATATATATTAAACAAAAATGTTCAGACAACATAACAAATACAATCAAGTGAAGCGAAATAAAACAGGTTTTATTGCATAAAAAGTAGAGGTGATACAGTTCAAATGCTTTATTCATAAAATATGTATATCTTTATAAAATTATATAGAGAACAATTCACTTAGATACTACAGACGAACTTTAACTAAAGCAAGACGTTAGAAATGTTATATTTACATCAACAAAAAATTCTTTTTTACCTTCGTGAAGAGTACAGTATCTGTGTTAATTGTAATGAATACAACAATAATACCAAATATAATTAGTAGCAAAAGTGCATTGATTCTTATAGGCATAAAATAATGAATCACAGAATCATTAGAAATGCTCGAAACATAAAAAATAAATAATCAACCACTATTATTAATTTCACGTAAATGGATAATTTTACAGAATAGATACATTTCTACTATTTTTTAAATATTTGTATGAGAGAAAACTAACGTTTAAATTTAAATGTACGTTGTAAACTAAAGTTTTCTCTATTTTCGCACTTAAAAAATTAAAAATTTAACTCGCCTATTATTTATTCTGCAATAAATAAAACCAATCTTCGCTTTGTAAAGAAAAGCCTACTTTTACTTTTAATAATGTATCCATTATTTCTAATTATATGAATTCAAACATATTTTGATTTCCATATTGTTACGAAATTATATCCTACGATTTAAAAAATCGCTTGCATGTAATTATTGCACATTATATTAAACCGATCGATAAACACACAATAACAAAATATTTTCAACCATCACTGTTTAATTTTACATTTATAATAATGCATATTCAAAAGAAAGTTCCATTTCTTTCAACTATAATTCCATTCCCTACGTTTAGATTTGGTTTTTCAACATTGCATGATTTGTAATTAGTAACTTCCTTTAATCCTTCTGTGGTATCCTTTCATTCAGAAAGCTGTGTCTTTTTACCTATTTTCATGGGAATGTAATAATATAGTTGTATTAATATTGGTCAATATACAAAACGTATTGTATCTATCTGTATATACTATATCTATCTGTCCCTTGAATATAATACTTTATAGATAGACATTATTTTTAGTTTTTTTTAATGGGTAATTGTATGGATATTTCATTAAATTTATTAAACAGAAATACTTACTTGCTCCCTATCATTATTTCAAGCTGTGTATGTAGGCTCATCTATGATGCTTACTTTATTCAATAATGTATTTGACATATTGCGGCTAGCTCTGTTCTGTTTTACTCGTAGTATCGGTTTTGCTCAAATTTGTGTAACTAATTTGATAACAACCCTTTGATATGAACCCCTAGCTATGACGAAGCTAAAGCTGGCTATTTAAGATTTTTCTATCTAAATGGTTACAATTTGGAACATTCTCTATTTTTGTTGACAAGATTTAATTATCGGTTTTATGTTAAAGAAATTTTATTTAAAATTTTTTTTTTATCAGGCAACGTAAATATCTTCAGATATTGCAATAATTTCATACGCCAAATATAATTTTTAAATGTTATCACTTTTAAAAGTTTCACATAGAAAAATACTTAATTCAAAAATATAAAGATTTAATGGTATGTACTTGTATATAATATTTTCATTACTTTAATATACTTGATCTATATATATATAACTATTTTCAAAATTTTCCAACTCTTTGGTATTCATTTTGTTTCTCCCGCAGTAAGCAGTAATTTATAGCCTAAATTGTTAATTATTAATGATGTTAAGAAAAAAGTGAGTGCAGGTTGAAAAAAGGGGTAGAGTTTGTTACTATCTGATATAATTCAAGAGGCAGAAGACACTTCTCTTGGTTAATGTTGTGGAGTATAATAAGGAAAGTGGCGAAAGTATAATTATCCGTAAATTAAATTAGTTCCTGACAAAAAGAAGGTGTTCTGCCTCTTGAAATAGTGGACACTAATAAATCGTTCAACGATCAACTTTTTTTATAATGTCACTAGACTAGTCACCTTATATAGTGTCACTCGGGTATTTCCAACGATTTGGAGCGATAATTTCTGAAATGTAAAGACACGCAACTTTGGTTCAACATATGTTGATCAATGTTTAGGTTATTGCTAATGCAAAAGGCAATAAAATTAGGTAATGAAATATCGACTAATTGAAAGTAATGTAGTAATGAAGTTAAAATTTAACGCAAATTAATAATATATCGCGTTGAATTTATTTTATGATTTGTATATAACAAACTATTATCATATATGATATACAAACTAGCCTTTACATTGTTTAAAATTTTTTTAAATATTTTAAATTTTATATAGCCGTCGGTAAAAGGTTTTTAAATAAATTTTGTTTAGTATTGGAAAACAAAGGTGCACTTTCTATTATTCTTCTTTATGATTGGGTAAAATAAAAATGCTTTTTATTGTCATATTTCATGATGATATCCATTGGTGTATAACAATTCATTATTTAGCATATAATTCCTCAGGATAAAGTTCTTCCCTGTCGAAAGACGTCATTTTTAGTTTACTAATCTCAAATTAATTATACATTAACTTATACGTGGTGTTGTACTATTTATTACTCTCCAGGTGCTCCTCGTCTGCTCCAATCGATAGCAAAAGATGACGTCATACCCTTTCTCTCGGCCTTCCAAGTGATTACTAAACGTGGTGAACCCCTTCGTGCGTTGTTGGTTACAACGGCGATCGCAGAATGCGCTATCTTGATTGGTGCTATCGACTATATCGCTCCGGTTGTCGACTTCTTCTTCCTTATGTGCTATGGATTTGTCAACATTGTCTGCGCTTTGCAGACCCTGCTAAAGGCACCCAACTGGCGGCCGAGATTTCGTTACTATCACTGGTAGGCCACCTCCGACCTGTACCGGGCTGATTCATGTTTACAGTTTCATTTTTCAGTATAAAGTGATTATTGACTATATAGTATACATAGTAAATTATAGTTAAGTAACTAATTTTAATAAGTATATAATAAATTATTTAAATATGTACAATAAATTATAGTTAGCCTATATTATAAAAAATATACTTTTCTAGATAAAGAATCCTTTATTTTAAAAATTACTTTGTTTTTTCTAATTAGGTTTTTGTCCCCTAATTCGGTTTGAAATATTCGGTCTATAAGAAATAAATCGATAAAACTGTTTATTCGCAATTCGCGTGAGAGTTAGAATTAGAAAATGTACCAGTTAAAAAAGATTAGACCTTTCATAATTATTTTTGTCAACTAACTAATTTGATTTATGTCTCAGAGGTTTTAGAAGAATCCATCTTGATGCACCGGTTATCATGTTGTCTTCCCCACCTTTCTTTACGACAATTTTATATTTGATTTAAACACGAATAATTTTAGCGTATTATTTCAAGTAAACTTTGTTACGGTATATCTTGCTCGTACTTTCAATACTCAATATTTCCAGTTTCAACATTGAGAGCAATATGAGGTGGTACAGCATGGTAAATATATAATGATAAACAAAAAAGAAATTGACATAATTATACTAAAAATCTTGGCCCGGTAAACGGTTTTATATGAAATAATTGAAATGTGTGACATAGAAATGCATCAAAATTGGTAGTGATGGAGTTAATCATATTTATCATTAAAAATTTAATTTATTCTTCATAAAAAATGTTAGATGATATTAGTGATGTTCAATGCGTAATAAATTATTAATGATAAATAATTATAATAATCAACAATCGCTTTCAAGGAATATATCAACATGTTGGACGTTATTCTAGTGAATGTTCAAATCAGTTTGTTTTTCTTGCATTACCTTACGTGTTACTTTTGCTGTATTTAAACGTAATAATTTATATATTTACATTAATGATTCCAACATTTATTTACTAATTTTAATTAACAGACATAATTTACGTAGCTGCAACGAGCACAAGTGTATCGTTTTTTATATTAATACATTAGTTCAAATCAGATTAATATTTCATCACACAAGTTTTTTAAAAAATAATTCACCACTGTGTCTCTTGGGGGGGGGGGGGGGGGGGGGCGGGCGCGGGGGGGGGGGGGGGGGGGGGGGGGGGGGGG